>PVHY01010898.1:0-32820 GCA_004024945.1 Uropsilus gracilis
CCTCCCTCCCTCCCCTACCCCCCACCCAGGTTCTTCTAAGGATATAATTCTCATCTTGAGGACCCCACTCTCATAATATAATCTAAATTTGATTACATATGATATAAATTTTCATCTCAAAATACTATTACATTGGGGATTACGCTTCATTGTATACAGAGTTGGTTTGCATTTTGTAGATCTATTCACTCAGCAGGCCTGGAACACACTGTAGTCCTGTAGTATCATGCACACCCAGCAGCCATCTTGGCTTCTAATACCATTCTGTTAAAGCAAATAAGGCTCTTTAGAGAAATGACTGAATTTAGAACTCTGGCTACAAATACAAAAGATGAGTCATGATATGTCAGAAAGTAAGGGGTGCTTAAAATAACAACAGAGAACAATAGAAATGGGTTATATCAAGGAATTATCAAATCAAAAAGTGCTCTCAGTGACTAAACTCTGAATTTTTAAATAGAAGAGGTTCGAGCACCAGTCAACAGCAAATAGACTAAAGCACACTAAAGGATAATCAGGTGAAGTCTTTATCTTCAAAGATAAAAACAACAAAAAAACATGTTATGTTTCTTGAGAGATAAAGATAAAGAGAGAACTAACAGGAAATGTCTACTGCTACCATTTCTCATGCACACACTGGAAACTAGAATAGAGAGTTTGTGGGAAGGAAAGGAGCAGTGTCCTTGGACTTCTGTGTCTGCCAAACATTTATAATTATTCAATAAATAAAAAAGTATGGACAGTTTCAGATATTCCAGGTTCCAAAAACATACCATTTATTATATGTGTGTCTTTTTGTTTGTCTTCTCTTTTCTTGGTGGGTGACTTAAGAGGGCCAAAGGAAAAGTCAAAAAATTATACCTGAATGAAAAATCTCAAAACATACTAATAATATAATGAAACAGTTGCAGGTAAAGAAATCTGTGAAACTTTAATCAGAATAAATTTTGATAATGTATTTGGCAAACTTGAAACATTTTTGTCTGCTAAATATAAAATTTAAACTCATCTAAGATTAACTTGCTTATTCCCATCAAAATACAGAAGATATACAAATAGTTAACAAATATACAAAATTTTCTACCATTCTTTTCAAATTTCCAATCAGCTAAATTACTTTAACCATAAAATTATATACTGCTATGTAAAATAGGCTTGTTATTACTTATTATCAATTATGACCAGTTGTGACTTTGAATCAGTATTTTCTCTATTGTGTGAATTGAAACAAAACTCCAGAATATCTTCTCTGTGTGTTAAAAGTTATGATACCAGACCTTACCACTGTGCCTATCAACTTCCAATTCTTATAAAATAGCTTAAAATTACTTTTAAAAATTCTTCTTTAAAATAATTTAAATAATCTAAAATCATTCTTTAAAATAATTTCTTGGTTCTTATGTTCTTTCTTAGTAAATGTTAGCAAGTTGAATTTATAAAGTATATCCTACTAATACAATATTTTTTACTCACTTTGTAAGTAAGTAGGAGTTTTCAAGGGATTCTCTATTAAGAAATGTCTCAAAAAATGACATTGAGTATGAAAGTCATATTTACAGGATTGTGGTTTACAAAAAAAACTTTGGTGGTGATGTAAATTATTGGAAGAAAAGAGAATATATGACCTGATACATTATAAAGAATGCAATTTTGATTACTGGGGCTTGAGTATGTTCAGTAATAACTGTGTGCCCAGATATTAGCCCTTCATATTATCCATCCTTGCCATTTTCACCACCAAGCAGATTTTAGATCCTTCATTTTATGTTCAAACGGATGCAAGTTAGTTGTGCAACCTAGGACTTTTTTTTTTTTTTTTTGTAGGAAGAAAACAAGTTACATACAGATAGGTATACATATTACAATACCATAATTACAAAATTACAAACCATGTAAAATAATATACTATTTACTGATGTGTGATAAAAGTTTCAAATACCACAGGAATGACAAATATCAAATCCAGGGTACTGATTATTATTTCTGGGAATGTATAATGGGGAATAGGATAGAAGAGATATCCACAGAGAATGTCAACTATCTCTGATTGGCTGCCAACCTAGGACTTTTGATAGGCGCAGCACAGAACTGATGACCAGCTGCTGCATGGTATCTTATACAAGTAGCAGGATTATACTCCTGTCATTTACTTTGTTCAAAGACACTATAGCATTTCATACAAGCAGGTAATAACTAACATATTTGGGTAGATAAAATAACAAAGATAATCAAATCTCTCATCATTACTAAGGTGTCTGGTTATTTATTACAATACCATAGGATAAAGATTAACAGATTATGTGCAACTTTCCTAATAATTTTTTTTCTCTTTGAAATTTGTGTTTAAAATTTGAGTCAAATTATGTTGCAGAAAACAATTCAGATCAAAATAGAACTATCCTTTCTCCATACTTTCATATAAACTTCTTTCTTTAGTGACTGAAATTTCAAAACAAGTTTTGGATTGAAAATTTTATCTTACTTTCTTTTTTTTTTTGAAGATAGTAAAAGTGGAAAAAAAAAAAAAAACAACCCAACATCTGAATGCAGGAAGCCTTTAAGCGATTTTTCACTCCTTTTCCCTCCCTTCCCCCATTCTTCCTGTGAAGCATCAGAATAAACCTGCCTAGTTTAAACTAAATCACCCACTATGTGATATTATAAGCACAGACATAGATGCACCTCAGAAGCAGCATTCTCCCACCTAATCAGAACATTCCCATCTGAAAGGTTAGGATGTTGAAACCCAGGCTTGCTTTGTACTCATGTCACTTAGTGGAAGGAAGAAAGTGCCTGGTTAGGAGGGGGCCTTGGTCCAGGTTTGTGTAGGCTTCACTTTGCATAAGCCTATTAAGGTCTAATTTATTATGTGTGTTACCTGTTGGTGAGCCAAGCGGCTGAACATTGTAAGTCTTTGTAAAGCTGGCATTTCCTTCACACAATTTAAAATTAAACCTTTTATTAGTTCAGGGAAGGCTGAGGCAAGAAACAATAGAAGCTCAGAGAGAGTAGTTATTTCTGTTCTATTGTGTAGGATGTTTGAGCTTTTTGATTAGTTACACTATACAGTACTTAACAGCTAACCAATCCTACCATGATTAACAACACACAAATTTTTTTTTTATCCTAGCAATATGTTGTACGCCCCTGAAATGTTGGCTTTGTGTATTTCTTGGTGACTTCAATCTTGTTTCAAAAATACCTCTCATTTTCTGGGGTGTGTTTGAAAACGACCATACTATCAACAGCATGGAGCAGTAAGCAGCAGGCATGGCGAGGGGGGACCACTATAAAATGGATGCGAAAAGCTGTGGGTTGTACACCATTAATGTTCTCAGTGTGTTTCTAATGAGCTTATGATGGCCTCACCGAATTACTGTTTCTACTCTAGCCCAGTAAATTGCAGTAGGCCCAAATTAAATCAGTGGGACTCAATAGAAGCCAGTCTTCATCAGGGTTCACATTTGTAAGAATTAAAATATCTTACTTAATCATATTTAATCATGTCCATTGTCTTCAGAGTATATGGTTTACTTGAGTCTCTCAGATATTTGGGAACAATTTTAATTCATATTCAATTTCACCCAAGTGCCATTCTTATTCTAGCACAGAACATTTAACAACACTTGCAGTGTGAAGACTGAAACAAAATTCTAATTTAATAGTAACTGATAAGTAGTGCAGATTATCACTAACTCATCTGTGTACAATTAGTTACCAAACACATGTAGCTTTCTTTTTGATCTTAAAGTGTTATAAAAGCTGGGATTTAGTAAAATTACATATTATTGGGTAGCAATGACTTATGTGATGCTAAAAATTGTTCCTTAAAAGTCTTGAGGAGAGACTGGAGCATGCATTATCTATCCTGTGATGAATAGCCATGTTTCTTAGATAAAATAAGTCATGCCACATAGATGGACTTGCACGCATAGAAAATAAATGCATTTTACAGAACAAGATAAAATTAAGTTTATAGAAAATGGGGTGTACTTTTTTCTTATGGTTTCATATAACTTATTTCAGGCAATTAATACTTATAACATCTGTGGCCTACGGATTAAAGAAATATTAGAAATACTAAGGAATTTTGTTTAATTCTTTCTTTTATAGTGATAACTGTTACACAAGCACTTCGTTTTGGCTACCTATGCAGAAAAAAAATGCCTTAAAGAGTGTTTAAGTGGATTTGACTTTTAGTTTCCATTTTCTAAAACCAGATGGCATAATCCTAGTCCATTAATGTATTAATTGGTTATCATGTTACTGGTCGAGGGTCAAGTTAGGATATATAATTTATAGCAGAAAATAAAATTACCCTTCTCTTACCCACAGCATCTAGCCATCTTCCTGCCAGCCTTTCCCCATCTGGCTCAAACCACTCTCTGCTTTCCACAGAGAGAAGCTTAACAACAGGACTTTATACAGTTATAAATAAATAATCCAGGTTCTCATTCCTAAAATGGAACACAGCACAGAGCTGGGTTAGAAGTTGGCATCGTGTGGCCTGTGTATGTTAAGCATCAATGTTGATTAGCACAGACAGGAGATCGGAAAACCATGAAGCACTTTTGAAACCTTGATAGGAAGTGACTCTCTTTGGATGCAGATATATTGATACTGACAACATTGTTTTTTCTCAATTTTTAAAAAGTGAAAGTACCTGGTACATGGAAAAATACAGAAACCAAATGAATAATGAAAAACAACAGCTCAGTAGAACTGAATGTCCCAGCTTCTGAAAGAACTTGTGTATGCAGTTGAAAGGGTGGGGAGAGAAAAAGAAAAAAAAAAAAATAAAGGGAGGGGATGGGGAAAGAGGAAGCAAATGTTAAATAAAAATGCTTTCAGTGGAGCTTTAATAAAATGAATACCCAATATAATTTTTACGTGTTTGCAAAAATTATCTAGCCCTTGGAATCTTCTGCTTATTTAAAAGACCTATGGTATACAGCAACATTAGCCTAAAATCTAGGCTATTTGGGGAAATATCATCCCACAATGACTATATATTCATACTGTTCAGGGAAGAAACTGATGAAAAAGTGAATCATTCAACAACAACAAAAAGATAGCAAAAACAAGAAAATAAAAAAATATGCCTAAAACAGTAGTCTTTCCAAATGTCACTCTTTATTTGTTGTTTTTTGTTAAGAAAAAAAGTAATTTTAATCAGCCATCTTTACTCATGGTTAAAAATTGAGTCATTGAATGGCTCAGTACTTTACAAGAAAAATTTCAGTACTTTAATTCACTCTTAATATCTTCAAACACTCTCTTTGTTGAAATGACAAAGGAGAGAGTTAGAAAGCACACCCAAAATTAAAGGTGACAGTGCCTCTGATGTTTAGTTCAGGGTCCAGGTTGCTTCATTTTATTCCAGATCTGTGATCCTAGAGAATATTCACTTGGAGAACTAGACCACAAGGTGAAGGTCAAAGGGGAAAAGTGCTCTTTCTGGGCCCTGTTTCTAGTTTTTGACTCCTCTAGTAGACATTTTGTGCCCCAAACAAGATTTCCTTCATTCTTTATGGTGGTTCTGTAACAGTCAGAAAGCACATATACATTCAAAAATTTCCTTCCACTACATAAAAGGTCCCCAAGTTAACCTTTTCCTAACAAGTACAATGTAAAGAATTTGTGCTTAAAGGAGCTAAACACTGGTTTAGAATCACTATGCTTAACATAGTTAGAAATTAATACAAAAAGGCAATCTCATGGCCAGATACCAACAAACTTCCCCTGAACAAAAGCCATAGTTTACTTGCATAGATTTGTCGCTAGCGGCCACTTGACTGAACCCTCAGTTCTCTGCCAAGGCCTCCAATATCCTGTTGGAGTCTGAGAGCATCCTAAGTCTGGGGACTTGCCACCCCTTCTTTCTTAGACTCTGCAATATTTGATTCTGCCCAAATATCTAGGTACAAATAGAAAACTGGGAACAGCAATTTAGAGGACACCAGTTAGAGGGAAATTTAGAGCTATGTGAGCACATTTTAAGTGGATTTTCTAATAATGACAGAGGTCTAGATTTGAAAAAAAAAAATGGGACACCTAATGATGTTCATCCTTCAGCCTTCCACCACACATAAAAAATAGGTTGGAGTCAAGCTAGACATTGAGGTTTCTGAAGAAAATTACATTGTTCTCTGAATTTGATTCTCTCATCTATGAACCCTGGGGAAATTCCTGCCCCTTGTGAATATTTAAGGAATTTAATAAAATAAAGTCTTGCAAACTGCACATTGCTAGACTTTAGCACTGTGGGGCCAAGAAATGTAATTTGTTCATCTTCCCCACCCCCAAATAGGACCTTTATTTAGGAAATGAAAAAGGAAGCTTGCTATCTATTCAGAACCAGGTTCTGGCACTTCCCAGAAAATGAATTTGCTAAGTGAGATCTCTTTTTTTTTTTTTTTCAACTCACTGAATACCAATATAAATTTATAAAAGATAAAAAAGGCTCAACACCACCAGGGGCAATTTAATACTCAATTTCAAAGACAACATGAGTTTGGAACTTTGAAGAAGAGAAACTGGTGATACATAATTTAATCTAGTTCTCAAGTGCTTACATTTTAATTTGGACTGTTTAAACACCACTCATGAGACTACAGGGACTTTAAACCACATCACAAATCACAGAATGAAGCACTTTATTTTTCAGGCAAGTTTATTAAACCTAGGCAGTTGAATGACAAGTAACTGGAGTAATCATGAAAACATTTTTTCATGATTAAGATGGATGGCGGGGCTCCTGCTTCAACAATGTAGTTAGATAGGCAAGTGATACTTTTTACAGAAATGTGTCTCTGGAATGTTCCTCTCTTTACAGATAAGACTCTGGTTTCTGATTCAGATACAGCACTGAAATCTACTCTGTGTTTTGGTGGTTGAAAACAAAAGTTTAAATATGTCATAAGATAACTGCCTAGCGAGATAACATCTTACAGAGGAAAGCAAACATGTAATGATCAGTCTTGTCTTTGGAGTATCTCAGAGAGGAACTGGTTCAGTTAATTTAGACTGAGTGATTGCAGTGTGATGCCACTTAGGTAAAAAGACAGAAACATAATGCAAAACGTTATAGTTCTAAAAATATATCGAATATGATTTATAAGAAAACAGGGTTTATGAAAGAAATATAGTAAATCCTACTAGGCTTGGAAAACTCTGGAATTTGGGTATGTTGGAGAAAGAATTACAGGGAAATAATGACTCAACTGTGTTGAGGTAGGGATTTATACCTGAAAGAAAAAAAAAATTTAAATGCTTATCTTAAATTCTAGATATGAAACAAGCCTCCAAATTTTATATATCTTGATATGAGAGATAAAAATATTTCATTTTCAAAATCAACTGAAAAATCAGTTTCATATATAATTCTATACCAACAATTTTGTTGCAATAATATTGCTTAAATTATTGCAAAATATGAATAGTCTAATAAGTTTATAGTTTGGGGAGGAGAAGAGAATCTATAGGGTAGAATTTGGAAAATACTAATCGGTTTGTAATAAAGTTTCTCTTTATAACGTGTAATTTAATCTAATATGAGCAATGTAGGTAACATAGGGGAGTTTTAATAAATTTCTTTTCTAAAAAAGACTTTTTCAGAATATCTTCTCGGTATTTGCATTACAAAATATTTTTCTTTTATAAATTGGATGATATAATAGCTAGCAATTTTCCCCCTAATTTTCTTACTTGGTTAACAGAAATTGAATAATCATATAAGCTGTTACTGGTTTTGTTAATTGTATGTAAAATTAGAATTTTTGTACTTTTTGGTGGATTATTTTGTCCTTATCACTAGTGATGATGCAAACCTAACCATCTACTGTACTGTGAGCTAAGTACAGCTCTATTACTTCACTTACAGTGTTAGCCTTCCAAGTCTTTTCCTAATCTCTTCCTTTATGTTTTTTCAGTTTTACCATATGGTGTGTTTCTAGAAACAGTATGTAGTGGACTTTGTTTTTTAATCTCCATGACAAAACCTACCTTTTCATTGGAATACTTATATTCATTTGATACATTTACTTATTTATTTTTGAGATCTCTATCGTCCTAATTAATTTCTATTTCTTGATTCTCCTTTTGCCTACTTCTGTGATATCTTGCAGTTTCTTCCCCTGCATTTACTGTTGACTATACATTCTTTCGTTTTTTACTTTAGTCACTACCGTAAAGGTGAGAACATTCATTTTTTACTTATTAAAATTTATCATGAGATATAATGAAAGATCTTTGAATACCATAAATCTACTTATCTTATACTTTTTGTAATATTATTTTCACTTAATTTTACCAAAATATTTATTTGGTGTCCCCCTCCCCAAAACATCCAGAGATAAGAATTAGAATTTAACTTCTCAGTGATCAAAGAAGACAAACTCATACCACTTGTGACAACATGGAGAGCGTTTGAAAGCATAATGCTTTGAGATAAGTGAGAAGATACTGATCAGAGGGTATTGCTAATAGGTATATTATAAAGTAACTAAATAATCAGTCAGATAATCACAGGCTAAAAAACTAACCTTGGTACCTGACTACAGAACTGAAATACCAAGGGGGCAGGAAGTGGGGGAATGGGGAAACAATGAGGAAAGGAATCACAATGGTTTAAGTGGTGTATGGATGAGATAATAGAGGGTGCACTATTGTATTACCTGATGGGGGTCCTCCAATATTGCCTCAGTTAAAAATAAATTAATAAGTGCATTTTTTTAGCAAGGTATGAGGTATTTGGACTCTAGCTATATGGCATGCTGGCAAGTTTTCAATACCAGGGGTCAGGGGATACAGGCAGGTGGTGTTCATGTCTTTTCAACTGCAATATCATGAACAAGCTTAGGAAGAACCATCATAGTCTAAAATGACTTCATTCCATATGACTAATTTAGACTATTTAAAAGGCATGAATGAGGGCCAGGTTATTGCTGAAGAAGTACACTCCATGACATCTGCTCACATATTGACAAATTGTGTGTCAGCTTAAAAAACTTTTCATTGTGTGCAGATACAAGGGGGAATAGGGTTTTCTGTAGACTTACACATATTTAGTTTGTAAAGTATGTAGTATGTACTGCAGATGTGTGTCCTTTGAGTTTTATGTATCTGTACCATAGCTTTCATTAAAAAAAAATTGTGGACAGTATTGTTCTGGTTGTTTAAGAAGGAATATGGTAGTTTATATCATCATGATGCTGTAATATAGTATATGTAAGAAAATATATGTTGACCTGTGGAAAATTTTGGTTATCTTTTATATTCTAAAATGAAAATTATGAATGCTCTGATAGACTGCATGTTGTATAATTTAAAAAATACAAAAAGTGGAAATAAAGTTGAATTAAACTTTGAAAAAAATTAATAAAAATAAGAATAATACTTAAAAATAAATAATTAGAATTCAAAGAAGTCATTTGGAAAGTGAGAGGAAATAAGAAGATGAATCAAGTAATGAAGATAGAAAAAATGTGTCCTAATGTTCAGGTCACACATTTTGAGCTTACATGTATTAAAGTCTATATTTGATTGAGTCATAATCCTTAGAATTTATGTCCATGTCCTTATCCCAAGAACCTGTGAATGTGAACTTATCTGGAAGAAAAGGTTTTTCTAGATGGAATAAATTCAAAGATCCTGGGATAAAGAAATCATTCCAGATTAAGGTGAACCCTTGAGTGAATGACAAGTTCTTCAACAAATAGAAGAGGAGAAGTCACATGCAATGAGAAGACTGCATGCAGATGAAGGAAGAGACTGAAATTATTATGCAGTGATGAGTTAAAGAGTACATGAAGACCCAAAAATATGTTAGAAGAAAGGTAGGATCCTTCTCCAACAACATTCACAAGAATCATGGCCATTTAATTCAAGCTTCTAAGTTCCAGAAACATATAGATGAAATTTCTATTGTTCTAAGCCACCAAGTTCATAATAATATGTTATATTAGTCCTAGAAAATAATTACTTTTATGCTGGGAAACAGGATATTGAAACAAACACTTAAAAATGTAAAGGTGTATGTGGGATTTGTTAGAAAGCAAAGTTTGGAAAAAGTTTAAGAAAGCATACTTAGAAGACTAGGTTGCTTTATGACAGCAGAAATACAAATGGATGGCTAATACAGGCTTTTCTGTGAGTACTCAGAAGGAAATAATCTACATACTGGAAACTAAACTGAAAATATGAATGAATTATGTTTTACTATTATGTGGGAAGTAGAACTTAGAGTGAAGAAATTGTATATTTAGTTAAAGAATTACCAAGTGTTGAAGGTATGCCCATATTTTTCCTTGAAGCTTATGATAGCATGCAAGAGGAAAGAAAAATATTCATGAAGGAACTACTATTCAAAAAAATCGAACACCTAACAATTGAATAGTTCTTGGTCTATCCAGACTGCAAAGGATACTAAAATTAGGAAATTCATGACTGAGGAAATATCTCTGGAAAGAAGATCAAGGCTGTAATCATATAATCCATTGAGAAGAAATTAAGCATGTGACATATGAGTCCGCTCAAGTATTTCAGCAAAAGTCAGCTAAAAACAGAAGCAGTTTTCCAGGAAAGCTCTACAGAGGATGTTATCTAATGTAGTAAAAACCCATGATATAAACTGAAGATTCACAAAGTACTTGACAAGGATATATAAGCAGAAACAACAAGCTTTGACTGAAGGAAGTGAATATAGGACAAAATAAGAGTTTATTATCGTATTCCCAAAGTCTTACAAGCATGAAGTGGGCTGATAGAACTACTTTCCTCAAAACATGTTATCCTTCAAAAAAAGGAAGAAGGACTTACAGTAAAGCCTAGCAGAGCTACCATGAATCGACATGGTGAAGCATAGAACCACAGAACTACAGAGGATTATTCTCAGGACTTGAAAGTTGATATAATATTGCCCATTGTTAAACATGTTTGCAATTGTTGATCCTTTCATTCTTTCCAAATTTTCCTTTTTAAGGAGATGTCTATCATCTATTCCCTCACCCATCATTTTACTGTGGATGTAGAAACTTTCTAGTTTCCCATGTTAACAAATAGGGAAGAAGTTTCTACAAGATTGACCATATCTTCAAGACTCACCCAAAACTGATTTAGATGATGAGGTTGGGGGATAATTTTGAACAAATGAGATTATAGACTTAGATTTAATATTGTAATTAGACTAAGATTTAATATTGTAATATTGGGTTAGGGCTTTGAGGGGAATTGGGATGGAATGAATGTAGTTTGCATGTGAGACAATATATGACCTTAAGGGGTTAAGAGGGTAGTCTATAGTGAATATCATTGACCCGCAAAAGACATATCTATATTTTAATGTGTTAATATGATCTTATTTGGAAAAAAGAAATTTGTAGATGAGATACTCCTCGATTACATTAATGGGTCCTGAATCTATTGAAAAATATGCTCATAAGAGAAAAAAGCAAAGAAACAAACATGGGAAAATAAGATCAATTTTCAGTGTATCTGTAATATGAAAATATGCATAACCAAGTCAAGGAACATAAGAATCTCAAGAAGCTAGATAAGGTAAATCAGGATCTCCCTAAAACCTTAGAAGGGAGCACAATCCTGCTGACATCTTACTCTCACACTTCTGGTTACCAGAAGACTTTTTTATTTATTTGTGATATTTATTAAAAAGCCCCAGGATATGTATCTAGGTGTTCTTTGGGTGTGAAGTATACTACAGACTATATCCCTAAATTGTTGGAGAAACTGAGGAAGTTTTCCAGATTCTTATTTGACACTATTGAGAGTTGCCTCAAAGCTTTACCTCTCTGAACTTCTGAATTTATCTGGTTACTACAAAGCAACCCATATTTCACTGATGCCATGAAATCAGAGGAAAAGAGACTATGCACACAAGAAAGGAAAGCTCTCAGTGTGAGGGAACCATCAACATTTGGAAAATCATGGGGACTATATCTGACTTTGGATACCAACAAGGTCTTTTACACACACTTATGTTCCATGACATACTACTTTTGTTCTATACAATCTTTCATTTTGTTTTATACAATCTATTTTTGTTTAAATCTATAAGCATATTCATTCATTTGTATTCCTTCTATTCCTTCTTCACTTTTATAATTCCATCAGAGATCATTTCCCTTTATATAAATATAAAACTTTTATATATTTTAATATGGCTCTAATGGCAAAATAGTGCACTCACTTTTTGTTTATATGAAGGTATATTTAGTTCTTTTCTTTTTAAAAGAAATATCTTAGCTGGGTCTGGGTTTCAAGGTTGGCAGTTATTTTCTGATAAGATGCTATTTTATTTTCCTCTGCTTTCACCCTTAAAAAAAAAAGTTATAAGTTACCTAACAGCTCAATTTTTGTTCCTTTGAAACAAATCACTTTTTCTCTGGGTACTTTAAAGTTTCTTTTTGTTTGGTTTTAGTATTTTATAAATGCCCAGGTTTTTTTTTTTTTTTTCTTTCCTGTTCAAGTATTATGGTACTTCTAAAATCTGTGGCTTGATATTTTTCTTCAGTCTGGAGACACTTAGCCAATGTTTCTTAAAGTATTGCTTGTAATCCAGTCTCTCTCTCAATGTGAGTTCCAACAATATAAACATTAGACTTTAGACTGTATCTTACACGGCTTCATGGTTTTGAATCTCTATTTTGTCACCTTTCCTTACTATGAGGAAATTTTTCTACTCACATTCTATTTTGTAAGTCATATGCCCATACTGCTTTTTAAAGTCATTTATTACATTCTTGACTTAAATTTAGTGTATTTTAGTACCAAAATGTGCACTTATTTTCTTAAATACAAGTTTCCTGATAAAATTTAAATGACAAAATGCAAAATTTTGTCAGAGAAAGATGGTCTATAAAACATGTCAATTTGTTTCTGCTACCTCCAATATACAGATCATAAGTCAATTACTTACTGTTGTTTATTTCTTCAACTATTTTCAGTTATTTAATTCTGACATTTTGTTAATTTCTAGAATTTATCTTCCTCTAGAGAATTTTGCTTATAAGATAAGCAGTTAAATGAAAACTGGCTTCCTTAGTCTAATCAAGAATTTTAGCCTGAGGCCTGCTGCATTCTTTACTTTTATTCACAAGATGTAGCCTTTCATTGGGTTTCACTGGAATCCTAGATAATTTTCATACTTGGTTATTATTTCTTTCTTTTTTATGCAATTACTAAGACTGCTAAAAATTCTACTGAATAACCTAACTGAATCTTTTTACTTGTTTTTGTTTTTGTTTTAGCTTTTTACTTGATGCAGTTTAGGAATTAGAAACTACTAGAAAAGAAAAGAAGCAAAGAATTTACAACTCACTTTAAAGCATTTCTCCTTTCTTGGAAATCTTGCTTCCTAAAAATCTTGTTATTTAAAATTATTTGTTACTCATTAAAAGACTATTTGCTTTTTTGTACTTACCCTGTTATGATAGGATCACTGGTTGATAACAAATTAATCATTACAACCACCAGTCAGGTTATTGTTTAAGGATAGAAATTTTAATATATTATTTGATAGTAAAACACTGCTGGTATTATTTCTGGTAGTTTTGTTTCCTTATAAATATTAATGCTCTAAATGTATATGTCACAATTTTTATGGAGGTGAAATAATGCAACAGTCAATGATTTAAAACCATGAAAAATTACTATTAAGTTTTTGCACATCATAAAACTATGAATCATAATCTACTCTTAACCATCCCCACCAAAACCCAATGAATCTCTTCAAAATAATTAATAAATCATAAATCATGTAATTAATTCTCAATCAAAGAGTGTAGTTTCTTGTCACTGTATATTTTAAACTATTCTGGGTGGGGAAGGTGACAGTGAAGAAAAAAATGGATAGTTCCTAATGCCACTGAGTTTATAATCAAGTTAATCAGAGAGAACCAACAAGTGTAAGAAATTGGTAAAGTAATAAGTGTGAATTGTATCATACTGACTATGAATATAGAAGGAATAATAATATAAAAATGGCTCACAGGACAAGAAATACTACAATGAGGATTTAGAGCCATAATTGTGATCACATTAATTGGTTATTTGCAACCAAAATTTCTACTAAGATTTATGAGATTCACACACATCATGCACATCATGCTTTGTTGGAGGAAAAGTGCTCATCTACTCTAAATATTTATTCTTGTAATACACCATAATTACCATTACAAGGCTGAGGATGAGAAATTGTACTTGCAGGTTCAAGCAGAGAATATACTATCTAGATGGTAAACAAATGTAGGAACAAATTCTCTTTTGTAAGGTTACATTCTTAAACAAAAACCAAATTAGAAGCACTTACTCATATAGTTTTTTGTACTTTTAGGAAAGTATGAAATAAAGTGAGTTTGCTCATGACAATTTTCACAAGGAAACTAAACAATTACTTATTGTATTATCTTGTTTTGTTGTTTTGCAAAATATTATAGGATTCAATTTTCCTGGGTCATTTAATGAATATACACTTTCATTTTCATATTTAGTTATGATCTTTCTCTGATCAAATCAGCAATAATAATATCTCAGTGAAAAGGCTTATTTTAAAATAACAGTAAGGTCATGGAATTTAAATAGTAGATGTTTTATAAAAAATAACAGTCTGTTATGATAAAGTTATTTTAAGTATAAAGTATTACTTTATTCTGAAGCATAGCTAGGTAGAAAAACATTATAAATATAATTTATAAATATCTGCATTGATAGCATTATGCTCAGTGCTATAGCAAAAGTTTAAGATGGATTCTCTCTATATGCAGATATATGTATATATAAGCATACACATATTACAGAAAATACCACAGTGTGTTAAGGACCATAATAAAATACATAAAGTACAGCTTTAATATCTAATTAATACAAAAAAAGTCAATTATAAGACATAATGGGAAAGAAAAAACATTGATATTTGCAATGAAGTAACTGAAGTAATGAAGATAAGCTTAATAAGTCATAGACATCAATTAGAAGAAAACTTGAAAATAATGGTAGATAAAAGATTTGAATAAATGAATTTTTATAGACATTAATAAAAATGCAGCATTGTAATTGTTAATTCTCTCAATATAATATAATCAATTGCTTGTCAAAATATTGTAATAATTCTAGGGAAAAATGAATAAGACTCTGCATAGGCAATTAAGTCAGATTTGAAGTTATATTATGGAAACAGAGTTGTATATATCTATAACTAGATAGAACAGAATAGAAAAATCTATTTAAATTCATAAATAATTGTTTAAATTAGGTTAATTTAATTAAATTCATGAAATTGTTGAATGGTATGTTGAATGGAATTTGTATGGTACAAATTCCAGAAGTCATAATAAATATATTGATAAATTCAACTATATAAGATGTAGCATTTTCTGTAAGCCAATGTCATCTCATTAAAAGTAAAAAAATAAGGAAAAAGCAATATTTCTCCTTTTGGAAAATACGTAATTGGAATATTCTATGTCCTGCCATAAATTCCATGTGCTGAAATTCTAATCTAATCAGAATATGACTGATTTAGAGATATCGTATTTAAAGAGATAATGTAAAAATTTTATATTGGAGAATAATGCAATATAAGTGATACAATATAAGCATAAGTTAGGACATGGACAATACATATGGACTGAGAGACAATCATTTGTGAACAGAGAGAGAAGGCAATAATGTGCAAACTAAGAAAAGAAGCCTCAGAAGAAACCAAACCTGCCCAGGCCCTCATCTTAGACTTTTAGCTTCCAGAAATTTCTTGAAACCACCCAGTGTGATAGCTTGCTATGTCGCCTAAACACTACCATTTGTGTGAAAAAAAATAGAGATATGTGTTTGAATGTATATATTTGCTTGTATGGCTATGAACAATCTCTGAAGGATATATACACTGTAGTCCTTTCTCCAGGAAAAATAACTGTAATAAATGAAAAGGTGAGAGAGAGAGACTCCTGGAGAGATGTCCTTGGAATCAGAAGAAAAAATTGAGTAGCAACTGCTGTCCATTTAGTCACACGTTACCAGGAAAAGTTATTTAGCCTAGTAGTGTCACACTTGATATCTGAGAAGTGAGGGTACAACATAATCACTGGATGACTGCTAGTATCTACAAATGAATGTAAAATCAATATATTTTATACTAGTTTAATGTATTATACACTCAAAATTAATGTTCTATTGTATGAAAAATTTTTAACTGATCAGAAAAAAAAGACAACTAAGAAAATGTGTGAAAATTCAGAGTCTAAAGAAAGGAATAACATTATCACAAAGAAAATTTTCGGAAGAAACTAAATATTACAATATTTTTAGTTCTATCTTGAACAAAGGAAACAATAAAAAGCAGCCCATTGATTATAGACAGACGATATAAAGTTAGCAAACAAGAAAGAGAGAGCAATGATAGAAATCTCTCTTTTTATTTCTGTCCTTGCTGTAAAAGAGAATGATCTTCACACAAGAAAGAGTGGAAAATATATTGGGTATGGGGAATTGAAACTGAAAAATAAGTGAAGAGATTGTAAGAGAACATTCAACTACTCAAAATGAATCCAATTTTCTGGACTCAGATGAGAGAACTTGTTGCAAGGAATCCTTCACTACCATCAGTATCAATAAGGAGATACTACAAAAGAATAAATGCCATGCTGATTTCAAAAATTTCAAAAGATGCTTTTAACAAACCATGGGTATGTTTTTCCTTTTATCCTTTTATTTCTCAAATGTGACACATAATTTTATAGAAGGAAAGCAAGCTCTAGAGCAAATGGTTAATTATTTCTGATAATTCATGGTTACTGGGAAATTAGTAATCTCCAGGTTAGCTACATACAAAGAGTAAATCATGTCAGACCAACAGCTGAATTAGTCTGTTGCGTTTCTTTTTACTCAGAGATAACAACCCACAAGTGCTGTTGGGAAATATTTGTTAACATACATGCTTCCTTAAATGTGTGGCTATTTTGCATGACTAGAACACAGAGTTGAAAGTAATATACACATGCCAGTGTGTAGAGTGGCCTTGTTTGCCAGGCATGGTTATTCTCCTTTGTGTAATGGTAGCAAAAACAGATTTTTAATACAGGAGTAAAACATAAACAGTTTATATTCTTAGAAAGACACCTTGGGCAGGCTAAGTTCATAGACTAGAATGTTCTTTCAGGAGGAAATATTGGTAGCTTGCCTACGTAGGAATGATCAGCAGAGGGAGTCATGCATGAAATATTAATATAGCAGCATTGATAGAGATTTAGTTAGTGGGTGGAATGAGATGAAGAAATGAAGGCAGAAATCATACTAAATTTTAATGTTACCACTTATGGGCCTGTTTGTGGATGGTGATGATGATCAGTCAGGTAGGTCACTCAGAAGGAAAATCAGGTTTGGTTTGTAAGAAAGATGAGAAATTTAGTATAGGGAGTAATGAGTAGGAGAGAAACCACAAAGAAGATATTGATATGGGCATTAACAGAGCCAAGGTTATATTATTATTATTACTGTTGTTGTTATTATTATTACTATTTTTTTCTTTTATCCTTTCTTTGAAGAGTCTGATGGGTGCTATGGTGCAAAATGAACACATGCAGAATTGCATGAGCTCCCTGATGCCTCAATTTTGGATTCTAGATTAAGAACCCCTGAGAGAGAATCAATAGAATTACCAGAGGCTATTTAAAGAGAACAGAAGGGATAGCTCAGAAACCTGAATAATAATAGGAATAGGCAGAGATTAAGAAGTTTACAAGATGAGTATAAAGACAAGTCAGAGTTAAGAGAATAATTAGGAGAGTGTGTCATGAGAACTAACTGAAAATGTTTTCAGTATGATGGACTTATTAACTAAAATATAGGTTAGCTAATACACTGAATGACTACATGTGGGCATACAACTATTTTAAGCAGCCAAAATGATGCAACAAGAGGAATAAGAATATTATTAAATGC
Organism: Uropsilus gracilis; assembly: GCA_004024945.1. NCBI lineage: Eukaryota > Metazoa > Chordata > Mammalia > Eulipotyphla > Talpidae > Uropsilus > Uropsilus gracilis. The sequence continues at coordinate 17,953 of PVHY01010898.1, forward strand.
AAAATCCTATTCTTGTGTTCAAATAGTCAACAGGAATATAATAGAAAATCCAATAGAATAAAAGAATATGCAAAACTTTTATTTAATTGAAACACAGAGAAGGCTTTAGAGTTAATATGTAACAGCAGAACAATTTTGGTCTCCATAGAATGGAAAGAATAAATGATAATCTCACTCTTAGGTCTCAGTGACTAGGATAGTTTAGGATCTGTCTTTGTGAAACAATTGAGAAATATTGATTTCTTAGAAAATATAAAGGAACCACGGGATGCAATATATATGGGTGATTTTGATTCTGTAATTCTGGCAAGAATTCTTAGCAGTTATTTATGTTCAGAAATAACTGCTCCTTAAGTATTATGCTTCTCAACACTGAAAGGAGCTCAAGTAGAAGGTAGGTGATAAAAAGAGTAAAAGACTTAAAAGTCTAATCACATAGCAATTAGAGACTGATGTTAAATAACATTTGTTTTATTCTAATTTTACAGTTTTATGATTTTAAGATTTCTACAGGAAAATTAAAATATAAGCATTAGTAAATCTAGAGAAAACTATGTCATCATTTTGTTGATATATACTATTTTATGATATATTTTATTATTGTATGTGTAAGGTTTGATCTTTTTTATACTGTCATTATATTACAATCTTGACAAATCATAAGTAAATATGATAATCCAATGCTGGAAACAAAGCTTTATTTAAATTTAACTTCTTAGTATAAAGTGAAAGGTAGATGCTAAAACAACTATTGATGCAAAAAAGTTAAATGATTATACATAGTTGTTTCTAGAACATTCAGCAGCAAAAACATGGTCATTAAAATAATATTTTAAAAAATTTCTTCATAATTGCATCAGTTATTTCAAAATTTCAAAGCTTAAACTTAAGTGTTGCCTTAAAAAATTTATCAAAATTGGGGATACATTGTTTTTAACTAATAGTTTTTCTTGATCTTAACCATTTACTGATAATAATACTAAAACCAAGAACTCTTTCCTGTACTTCAGATAAATTTATAATGCCACTGAGAAAAGTTGATTGATAGAAAGTAAAGCAAAACAAAACAACAACAAAAGAAAGGTTTCAACCAAAAAATAGAATTTATACAGTTATCTGACTTTTATATGTGATATTATTTATATACAGTTATAGAGTTTGTGTTCCAACCTTGTCTTTTTCCCCCTGTTGTTAGAAAAAGGAAGAGTGTACCTGTCTTGGAACCTGTTTCAGACATCTACCCATAAGATTTTATTCCAGCCAACATTCTAATGCTTTGTGACTTTACCAAGAAATAATGAATAAAAGACTTCTAAGATGACTGGTTCAGTAGACCTAAGAGAGGGAGAGACTGTATATTTTCTATGTTCCTCTGTAATTCAGATCCATGATGACTCACTCCTCTTAAACAAGGATAAGCTTAAAAAATAGTTTATTTTCCTCTATTTCAAGCTTCAGTGTCCACATCAACAAAATCAAAGAGTTCATTTTGAAAGAAACTCTATAGCAGACAGCAAAGTTGACCACAAAAAAACCCTATTTGTGAAGAGAATATTGACAAGGCATTTATGGTTAAATATCTTACACACTGGGGCAAAACGGATTCTTAATAGCCATAGTTCTTTTAAACATTTTTTAACTTTTACCATCTGGAAATTGGTGTCAAATCTCATGTCAGAAAAACATATACAGAATGTTTTTAAATAAAGTCACTGATATGTAAGCAAGTAATTTAAGGATAATATCACTAATTGTAAACAATGCCCTATTCACCAACAAAAACATTATCAATATTTTACATACACAAAAGCATTATTTTGCACCATTATGTTACACCAGCGGTGGTCTCAAATATTATGCCCAATGGAAGAATCTAAACCCACAGATCAAAGGGTGATGAACTAAGTCTATTTTTTGACACCAGGAAGCAAAATAACTTTTAAATAATGACAAAAACATTGGAGTCAAGTGGAAAGGGATCCAAATCCATTTCCAAATCTAGGACAATTTGCATACCAAAATATATAAAAGCAGTAAAGAACTTTAAGCTATCTTAGAGTAGGGGAGGCTATAAGTTCAAATCACTAATAAGTACTTGAATTATTGCTAAAAAGATGTTGGTAAATGATAATAGATTTTAGAGATAGATTAAGAGACAGATGATAGAGAATAGCTAGATAATAAAAGGGAGAGTGCAATGTTAAATGAAGAAAATCATGAATATTTATCATAGTAAAGATTAACTCAAGCAAAGATCATCAGTGAATGATCAATTTGGCAAGAAGTTTATATGAGGAGCAAGATATTGATATGACCACAAAGATTCTCAACAGATTGCTGGTTGATAACTATAGAGTGCAGGAATTGGACAAAATATTGGCTGGTTGATCACAATTAACAACACTGATGAGGGCAGATAGACCATACCGCCAGATGTTATACCCGAGGCGGAGCACTCCATCACTTATGCTTTATTCATGAGTGAACATCAAACATAATTAATGTAAGAAATGGTTTATTTAAAAGAAAACAATGTATTTGCAAAAGCTAATGTATAAAAGAGACAGATAATGCAAAGTTTTAAATTTAAAAAGGGAACTAAAGAAGCATAATAACTGTAAGCAATAAGCAATCTGAAACTGTATTCTGCTAGGAGGGAAAATACTATAAAACACATTATTTAGTTCAATTAACAAAGCAGTTAATACAGGCAGTGGTGGTGATACCTAGGGGTTGGGGTACTCATAAAATTTCAAAAGTAATGTAAGAAAATGTTATCTGAATAAAACAATTACTTAATTTTAAAATGAAGAAAGTAGTCCATCAAATCGATAACCATGATAATGTTAAGAGAATACCTCTATTCTCTTTCACACACAAATACAGTCACAGATACAATGATGTATACACTCATGCAATAAAGAAGTAAGTTGCTAAAGATATTTTGAGCAAAAGTTATAATTGGGTAAAGGTATATGGGACTTCTTTGCATTGCTGTTAATTTTGTACTCTTTCTATGTTGCATATCTGCGAAGTTTACTCTTACTTTTTACAAGTTTCTCTAGGTTTTTCTAAATTAAAAGTTTTTTAAAAGATCTGTGTTAGGCCGGGCACGGTGGTTCATGCTTGTAAGCTTCAGCCTATGAAGCGGCCGGGGCTAGGGATCATGGTTCGAGTCCCGCCTGGGGCCCATAGCGAGACCTAGTTCCAAAAAAAAAAAAAAAAAAAAAAAAAATAGCTGGGCGTGGTGGTGCGCGCCTGTAATCCCAGCTACCTGGGAAGCTGAGGCTGGGGATTGCTTGAGTCTGTGGTACCCCGGGCAACAAGAGCCTACAGTCACGGGCAAAAATAGCAAGACCTAGTCTCAAAAAAAAAAAAAAAAAAAAAAAAAGATCTGTATTAGATTTTTGAGGATATAGATGTAAAGTTGCTACATCCTATATAATGGGATGGGAGAGCCAACATGTCCATATGTAAAACTAGTATTAAAGACCAGAGATGACAAATAATTTCAGTAATAAACCTTTTGCCTTTCTAAATATATGTGTACATATATTTTAAATAAAGACAGACACTGGAGTCTTTGTATCACTAATTATAAACATACATATAAACATATATATGTATATATGTATACATATATAACCTTGAAACCTTAGAGCATCTGAAGCAGTTTTACTTTAATATATATGTATGTGTGTATATATATTATATATATATAATATATATGTGTATGTGTGTATGTATTTACTGGTAATTTAATTTTAGGTCTTTCCATTAAGTATTTCACATTAAAAATGCTTTAAAATGACCAAAAGAAATGATAGTCTTAACCATTCATGATACAGTATTTTTGTTTTCATTTTTAACTGTTTAACTGGCAGTGCAAAGGTGGAAAATTCCAAAATTCTATATTATCAAAACTAAATATGAAGAATGGAACATAGGAAATAGCATAAATTAACCAACTTGTTATGCTACAGGGGCCAGCTTATAGCAGTTACTCAGCAACTATATTTCTGAAGAATAACCTGCTATTGTGGTAGCTTTACACATGTTCAGACAACAAAATAAATTTGGGGGTTATAAAAAAATGTGATAAAAAATACACAGAGACTCATATAGAAAATGAATTGTGAATCAACAACTGCAGAAAATGGAAATCACTTGAAAGGAGTCTATAGTTCTAAAGATTGAGATCTTGGGTCTGGAATGCTTATAGTGTATAGAGTCCAATACCATAGTGACATATGCAGATTATAATCACCATATTTACAATTTGGAAAGGATCTGGTGTGAGGCATTATGATTCATACCTGGATCACAGAGCATGAAACAATGATGGCAATGACTTTGTCTCGGGGTTCCCACCACCCGTTCAAGCTCTAAAGTTGCTTTTTTCTTCTTTCTTGAACAATTTATGTTTCTCTACATGCCATTACTGTGTCCATTCCTTCACTAAAACCATAAATGGGTATTATTTATTTACATTCTTTCTCTCTTGTCCACAACTTATTTTCATTATGAGCAATCACTTCTCAATTGTGTTGTATAGTCTGGTAGGAATAGTTTATTCCTGTCAGTAAAGAAACTGATGCAGGGTCTACATTCACTTTCTGGAATATTCATCCCACTCACCATCCACAAAGAGTTACATTTTGTAGAATTATTCCAACTTATGTTCTTCCTGCAGACTTTAAAACTCTAGCAAATAATGCCAGGTGTTAAGAAAAAAAGAAAAAGCACATTGGTCATCTCAGTTCATTTGATGAGATACTTCCTTTTACTCCAGCTCCTGGATGTTGGGTACTGCTCTGATGGTCTACTTCCACATGTGCATCATGTAGCCTGACCAACAAGGTCCTTCAGAAACACCTAAATTTAAATAGATATGTGTACATAAAACACATATTATGTGTTTCCTTCAGAAACACATAAATTTGCATAAATATGTTTACACAAATTTGCATATATGTAAACACACACATTTACATAAACATACATGAAACAGATCTGAATCATTTTCAGACTTAATCTCACAAGGCCTTTATCTTTTCTTAAAGGGCTCTAGTTGGTCAAGTTTATGAAATATGTGGAAATGATTTGCTGAATAGCATTTGTTCTCATAATCCCTGTTTATGCTAGCTTCCTTTCAAGGAACTTGAGAGAATGAATCAATGAATGAATAAGTAAAAAGGGGGACAGCATTTTATCTTTATTCATCTTAAACATTTAGCTGGAACACTAACAAAAGATTAACAAAAGAAAACTTTTTTTTAACCTATAACAAATATCACCTAGAGAACCTATAATAAAACAACTCAAAGTGGTAACAAGAGGAAGAGGTAGAGGAGAAAACTCCAGAGAACAATTCTGGGCAAGAATAGTAGTGTAACAAACTTTTCTGCATGAGTCTTTTATTATCTTTTCACTGAAACTGTATCTTCTCTATTCACTAGATACTTCAGTAGAGTCATCATTCAGAATATCATACACATTGCAGACCACCTATCTGATATTCCAAGCTCAGGTTTATTGACATTTTCATGTCTAGAGGTGATTTTACTCTACTCAATTCCTCACTCCCAGTCCTGGACATTATCCATCTTATAAATCCTACCACCTTCAAATTTTGAACTCCTGTATGTCACTCTGATCAGAAATTCTGTATTTCCAGTTCACTTCCTCTAACCTATATCCTGTGTCCCAAAGGGACATCTCCCCAAGATTTCCTCACTTCTTTTCTCTTCCAACACAGATTTCATAACACAGCTCTATAAGCATTCTCAAATTACCATTAATTATTGTGCCCCTCACTTCCAAAATGATGCTAAGCAAAAATATACAACTACATTGCTTTGTTTTAGTTTATGACCACAAATTTCAAGTGAGTCATTAATATTTCTCGGCAGTCTTACAATTGTTCTGTAATTAGTTGACTCTCCCAATTGCCAGGTGCCTCTTTCTTAATACAACTTCTCTTTTCATATATTTACCAAATGTCTCCCCAATCACTACTTTCTTTTTTATTTATAGCTAAGGAAATATATGTAATTAGTGGAGGTCTAAGTAACACCAAATTTTCATTATGTTTATATCTTCCTGTTTTCTCATTTTAGTAGGAATAATATGTCTGTCTTATCTAAAGTAGTCTCTCCACTTCTGCACAGGATACCATCTAATCTAGTCAATGTCTTTGTTTCTGACCTCAGTTCTCTCTTTCATAAATAAATACATCATTTTTATTGCTACATAGTCATCCCCGCGCCATATCTTTAATTCATCTCAATCCAACTCTTCATATGTTCCTTTGAATTTAGTCATTCAGTGCTCTACCAATAAATAGAGAACCTTAAAAGTAAAGACTAAAGCTCACATTTTCCACTCAGATCTTATTTCCTTTTCTCTGCTTCACTGCTAATCAAAACTTCTCAAAAGATCTGCCTATTGTTGTTATTTGTATGTTTCACCCTTTCTCTTCAGCCATTGTGCTTTTCTGTTCTCTTCCCCTTCACTCCATTAAAACTATCAAGATTGATAGCCATTGTTTCCAAACACAGTGATCGGTTCTTATGTGTCTTAATTTATTAGCAAGGTTGACATCTTCATGTAATATTTTCTTCACTTAGCTTCTAGAACATCATATTCTCCTGGCATTTCTTTTTATTTAATGACTTTTCCTTCTTAGTCTAATTTAAGATTCTTTTCCTCCTTCTGATCTCTAAATATTGAAGTTTCCAATGCTAAATTCTAAATATAATACTTCTCTTCAGCCATGGTTTTATGCTGATGACTTCAAAATTTATCTTCAATCAAAACTTTCTCTCTTAATTTCTTATTAATATATGATAGCACCTCTAATTGTATTTCTTGGAAATATTCCATACTATGAAAATAGGTACTTTTACCTTAGTGATAAAAATTGCTCTTCTCCCAATATTTTCTTTCTCAGTAAATGGCATCACCGTTCCTAGTGGCAGGACTAGAAGGAGAGAGTAATCTCAGAGATATCAGGCAGAAAATCATTATTTCTATGTTTTAATTGATATAATACTTTTAGAATGCTGTAATTAATATGGAGGCACAGGATCACTGTCTCCAACACATCAAGTTTCTGGTCTTTTTGATAGGCATATTCTCACAAGCTATTAGCCCCATTGTCAAATGGATGATATACAAATATTTTCTCCCTTTCATCAATGTGTGTCTTTTTGTTTTAGTGATAGTTTCTGTTGTGGGGTAGAAGGTTTTTAGTTTCATCTAATTCCAATTGTTTGTATATTCTTTCAATTCTCCTCCTGTTATGGATGAACCCACAAAGACATTATCAAATTTAGGTCAGTGTTTTGCCTATGCTTTCTTCTATGTATTTTATGGTTTCATATCTTATACCCAAGTATTTTATCCATTTTAATTAATTGATATGTATAGTGTAACATAGTCTTGTTTCATTCTTTTATGTGACTGTCCAGGATTGTCAACATCATTTATTAAAGAAATCATGTATTAAAGAAATGTTTCTTTAAAGAAACATTCCTTTATTCCACACTCCACTTAAGTGTGGATTTACTTCTGTTCTCTCAATTTTGCACCATTGATTTTTGTGTCTATTTTTGTTCCATTGCCATACTGCTCTTAATTACTGTAACTTTGTAATTTAGATTGAAGCCTGGGATTGTGATACCACCACTTTCCCTCTCATTGCTCTGGCTATTTGGGATATTTTGTAGTTCCATATAAATTTCATTTATGTGTGGATTATAGTAATAAAAAAGAACATGATAAGACCATTGATTTATGCAAATTCATGGGAAAAATACTTAGTAGATATAAATGTTAACAGTAAGTACCAAGAACAGCCTAGATGAAATGAAAAGGTGAGTTCAGATGAATCTAAGGAGCTGTTGACAGAAAATTTTTTTTGGGGGGGTTTTTTTTTGTTTGTTTTTTTTTTTGAAACTAGGTCTTGCTATTTTTGCCCATGGAACCACAGGCTCACGTTGCCTGGGGTACCACAAGACTCAAGCAGCCTCAGTTTCCCAGGTAGCTGGGATTACAGGCACGCGCCACCACACCCAGCTATTTTTTTGGGACTAGGTCTCGCTACGCGCCCCTGGCAGGACTCGAACCGCAATCCCTGACCCAGGCCATTGCTTCCTAGCCTGCCACCTACAGGTGTGTGCCACCATGCCAGCCAGAAAATTTTAAATGAGGAAACAAAGTACTGAATTTTGGAAAAGATGAGTTTGATTTCTTGTTATATAATTTGTACTGTTTTCATTTTTGAATTAGTTAAGAGAAATGTGAAAATCTTTCCTATTTTCATTTCAAAGAAAAAAAACATGCTGTCATAATATGTTTTGTATTTGGCATTTGGAAATAACTTATAGTGTTTATATCAATTTTACCTCCAAACACTGTGTATATGAAATGAGTGGTATGTGATAAATATTTCTGTGTGCTTTCTGAATCCTTTGTGCATAACTTCCTCAGCAGAACACTTACAACGCTGTCTTTTAGTAGCCACTTCTAGGCCTTTCATCAACATTAGGTCTTCATATACTACATATTTCCATGCTTCCAAAGGAGACTGGGGTTTTAAGATTTAATTTTATAGCTTTTTCTGTGAGAAGGAAATTAGTGGCAATGGTTGCTGCATGATTCAAAGTATGTTTACCACAGTATATATAGTAACCAATATCACTTATTTCTAAGAATGTAACACTCTCAAATTACTTTATTTTTAATCCTTTGAAAAATATAGCAAAATAAGTATGCTTGCAAATAATTCTGAAAGATTGAAATCAAAAATTCGATAAATGAAATGCAAAGATGATTAGCTCCACATTTAATACTAAAAATAATGGAAATGATTTTTCAAATAATTTTAAGACTGTTGCTTATATAGCTACCAATCACCAAGAGAAAAGAAGACAGAAAAGAAGATAGGAAAGAAACAGGGAAAAGGTTCATTTTTAATGTATCTTTCCTACAGAAGAATATAAGGACATTTTTTTAACAAAGGCCATTTTGTAAGAGGTTGCATTTTTTTCTTTCCAAAGTTATAGAATCACTTGAGAAAAATAAAGTAGATGTCACCAAGAAAGCATAATATGTAGTGAGAATTTCTGAAGTAAAAAAATAATGTTATATATATTAAAGTTTCTTTGAGGAATTTTCCAAGTACAAACTACTTAAATTACCATTATAAAAACCTGTTGCTTAAGTATATTTATCCTACAAAATTATCTTAAATTTTCTTTTAAAATCTGAGCATAAGGTACAAATGCATACTTTAAAAATACACAATGAAATATTTTGGAATATGATTCAATGACTTAAATTATTCAGACTTTATTTGTAGTTTACATGCTAATGTCACTCAAGAGAAAAACTATTATTAATTTTAATACCATGTAAAGTATTTTAATGGATATTTTATAGTTATCTATTAAATCTATCTTGTATTGTTAAGTGATAAAAGGACCAAAACATAGCCACATGCATCAAAAACAGAAAATAAGCCATATATTTTACCTCATTTTTAAATATTTTCTTCATTATCCTATCTCTTTTGGAAATGTGTATAAAATACTTTCATAGGAAACTAACTAAAATTAGTTATCTTAATATCTTCATATTAATAATCTAACTCAATGATTAAATAATTATAAAATTATAATGTATACTATGTATTTTATATAATAAATAAATTATTATTTATTTAGTTAAATGATAATTTAATTAAATATTCAGTTAAATGATAATTAACAAAAAAGATGTATAAAACCAACTTTTAGAAGATTTCTTTTAATTGGGGTAACTTGGTTTGCAACAGTATGTATGATTCAGACTCACAGGATCACACCTTTTCAGATACATATCTCCAAACTGCACTCAGCAAAGGGACCACCATACTGTTCTCCTTGCAAACTTTACTCTCACTCTCCTTCTTCCTCTAGTGACCTCAATTTCACAGTAAAATTTCTAAGGCCCATTATTGGTTTAATTATGACTGACTCTTTGTTTAATGAAATACTACTTAGCTTGAAAATGATGAACTCTTGCCATTTGTTACAACATGAATGTAGCTGAAGTGGATAATGTTATACAATATAAAGTTGAAGAAAAAAGCTTTCAGTTTAAATATAATTTAGTTTAAAAACAATTTAAAATATTGTGGAATTTAGATACTTTTGCAATGAATGTGAAACTAGATGGAATTTCTGTTTAGGTAAAATTTAGTGGGAGTAGTAAAATTTAAAGTGAGTAGTTAATTTTATCTCTAAAACACTGAATCTGAAGAAATTCCACTTTCTAGTCCTGATTTTTAAGCATAATAGTACATGAGTTGCCCATAAATGACCATAATAATGTTTCCATCACCGTTTGAAACTTTCACAAGAACTTAGAATATTGACGCAGACTCTCCTTTATTCAGCTTGTTGCTAATTGGTGACTGGATATATTTTCCAAATTTTAGCAGCTTGGGCATGTGTCCAAGGATGGCAAAATAAGAATCAAAATGAGCAATTCTGATCCCACAGCCACAGCCATATGAATTAAGATAGTCCCTCAGCAATTAATAAAATTCTGTTTCTTTTTCTCCTTTTCCTGTCATAGAAATGTATTTTATATTTTAAATATAAATAAATAACCCAACACAAAACATAGATCAAATACATATGCTATTAAGACTATATTATTCAGACTTAATTTGATTTATAAAATTTAAGCAATTGGTTTCAGCCTATCTATTGGCATTTGGAGGCTAGGGGACTGTCTTATAATGTCAATAATGATTTTTTTCATGGTTAACCTAAAATTATAGTTTACCATGACTTTTTTTTAAAGCAGTTTATCACTTCTTTTTAAGCTCACAGAATGGGCTTTTGCTTTTTAAATAAGATCTATTTTATGAACGTATTTAATAGATTTTAGAACTTTTCATAGTGGAATAATACCTTAAAAAATGAAATCTTGTCATTTATAGAAATTTAGATGGAGTGAGAGGGGATTATGCTAAATAAATAAGTCAGAATATGGGATGATTTCACTCATATAAGGAATATAGAGAAGCAAAGTGAAGAAGCTGACAAAACAGACCCTAAAAATTTGACTATAGAACTGAGGCTACTAGAAAGTGTAGGCAGGGAATAGGGAGCAAAAAGAGATTTGGGGCCCTATGAACTGTGGTAAAGGGTTATGGCCACTTTGGTGGTGGGTGTGGTGTCATACATATATCATCAGAGGAGGTGTGGATCTCTACATATAAATCAGAGTTGTTAAAAAATGTTGCTCAAAGAAATAAAACTATACACTTAAAAATATAGTGTTAATTAAAATACATATGGAAATATTCTATATTTTTGGGAAATAGTGTATTTCTATATTCTTCTAGAACAAATAGATTCCAGAATAATGAGAAAAAATCCATTTAGTTCCTTGATTTTATTTTTTGGCTTCCTCTGTTAAAAATATATAGTCTAATATGAAGTCTGTATGAACTAATAAACATATTGAAAATATCTTAATTTTTCAGTGGTGAACAAAAAAAATCCATGCCTACATTTATTCTTTTTTCAACTTCAAGATAAGAGATTTTCATATATAACATGGGTAAAATAAGCTTGGCTTTCTTTATAGGCCTATGCACAATATATGAGGACAGTTGCTTTAAAAGAGTGACAGCATGTATGGATACTGCTAAATTTGGGCAAGTATTTTGCAAAATGTCTCACTTTTAAAATGATAATGTAACAATTGAAACTAAGACAGTAGTAGTTCATATTTTGCTGTTAGAAAATGAAAACTGAGCTATCTGTGAGAAACAATAATGGCAAAAAATAAGTAAATGACTTTTCTCCCTATAATTTTCAAATCTTACTTTAAACCTTTGAGCGTTTAATAAGAGTAGGGATTCAGTTCTTCAAGTCAAGTAAAACTGAATGACAATATCTTGAATACAAATAAAATATTGAAAAAAATTTTTCCTCATTTATTTTATCACCAAACAACTTAATTAATGGAGGAAATAATTCATTAATTCATTTACTTTTGTTTTTGGCAATGTCCATCATGCCACAGGTCAGCATATGACATCAAATAATAACTGTAATAAAGTTTCATAAATCTGATTACCTTTCATCCAGAAAATATACCTTTTAGCACTCCCAATGAAGTGCTAGTAATAGCAATTAATGAGGTATAAATTCAAGTTGATTCTAGAATCTTGTGCCTAAGGAGTGGTTATTCTAAGCATTATATCCCAAGGCACAAACGATCTACTTAAGAAAAATCCAATTTTCTAAGCAAAGTAATAACTTTCTTGGTCAGGCATGAAGTCTATTAGAGATCAAATATGATGGCAGTAAATTAAATTATGCCCACCTTATTTTAAATTAACCATAATATTGAGTTTATATATGTATTTTTTCTATCCTTCTATTCATTCAATTACATGCAAAGGGAGTGCATTTCATTAAAGGTAAGTTTAAGAGTAAGAAAAGGATATGAGGCATGAGATTCTCCTTTTAATTCTGTTGTTTTAGATATTAAGTACTAATGGGTCCAGGTGTTTACCACAGAGAACATATATTCATTTCTGAAGTTTCATGTGGCTGCTTCTCCCCATTTCTGTTTGCCTTTTCTATAAGAGCATGTTCAAAGTACTTGCCACAGGCTAAACAAAAATTAATACAAATGTGAAATCAGAATCTCATTTTACCCACCCCTCAACTCTATACCTGTCCTTTTAATTAAAAACCAAACAACAACAAAAAATCCTACATTTTATGCAAAAAGTTTTCAGGTCTTTTTTGACAAAAACCTTTGCTAATTTACATGGATGTAAAACAAATGTTTGATTTTTATTTGGCTTTGGAGAGTATGTAATCAGGTTTTCCAGCTTTAAAACTTACTAAATATAGTAATTATACCAAATACTTTTGGTGGACATTGTATAAATATTCTTTGAAGCTAAGTAATATTAAACAAATCACTTATTCTGTTTGGCATTTGATAATTAACTAGTATATTTATAGATAGTTGTGAGCTCACATTCACTTTTTTACATAAAACTTAGTTTTTCTCTGACAACAAATTAAGTCTTGGGTTTTGTTTAATACTCATAGTTTTATACATGGTTTCTAATTTTTCAACTGGAGTTAATCTACAGAAAACAAAACTATACTCTGTAAATTCACACACATTTCTTTCTGAAGTTATTGTAAGGCTCTAACAAAAATAAAACTCTTAATTGCAACATAAGTAATTTCAGGTTGTTTCCTATCTTTTTGTTAAAATATAGCAATGTTGATATCTTAGGTTATTGGATAAAGATGATGTCATAATCAGTATACAGCATAAATGCGGAATTCGCCGGGCACGGTGGCTCGTGGCTGTAAATTTCAGCCTATGAAGCGGCCGGGGCTAGGGATTGGGATTCGAGTCCCGCCTAGGGCCCAGAGACCTAGTTGCAAAAAAATAGCTGGGTGTGGTGGCGCGCGCCTGTAATCCCAGCTACCTGGGAAGCTGAGGCTGGGGATTGCTTGAGTCTGTGGTACTCCGGGCAACGAGAGCCTGCGGGCCCATGGGCAAATTTAGCGAGACCTAGTCTCAAAATACATAAATAAATAAATAAATGAATGAATGAATGAATGAATGAATGAATAAATAAATAAACAAACAAACAAACAAACAAGTAAATAAATAAATAAATGCAGAATTCTATATTCGTCATCTCCCAAAAGACACTGTAAAGCAGATTATATTTATAGTTCCCATCATGTGATCATCATAAAATTGAATCCATACTTAAGATGTTATTCTTTCATGATGGTGCTTTTAGCAATAATTATCAACATACATTTGGTGTTTGATATTTAGAAGAAAAAAACTGGTATGCTTTTTGAAACTTGCTTCGCTACTGTACTGCCATAGTGATTGTGTAACTTAAGTTGGTAGTTGTTGCTTATGTATATTTTATGCACAAAACTATTATTTTACACTTTAAATCTAATGATATGTGACTAATTTACCTTTGATGTTTACAATAGACTCTCTGCTTCATACTTGGTTCATTACCTGACATCTTTTTCTCCTAGTGTTTTATGAACTGTAGTGATTGTTAAAGTTACACTAAAATAATTCTAGTTTCAAATAAAATATACAGAAACTAGATGTATTGAATAAGTATAGTATGGAAACAAGAAAACAACTTCTTTACATAGGCAAATAAAAGAAAATTTAAAAAGTGAAAATGGGAAATTAGTGCTGAAAAATCATAAAATTTGAAAATGTCTTATCTGACAAGCTTAATTGGAGGATACATATATATGGAGATATATATATATATATATAGAGAGAGAGATTTCAACCTTGGTATTAAGAGAATCTTTGGAAATGGGTCAATAGGGAAGGGTTTGGAATTTTACAAGTAAAGAAACATTAGTGAAAAAAAATAATATAAGAATGCTAAAAGAGAAATTGATGCACATGGCAAAAGAGACAACAGAAAAAACTAAAAGAAGCCCAACCAAATGGGAAAAAAATTTTGCCCTCCAAAAGAGTGATAAGGGATTAATAACACTGATCTACAAGGAACTCACACAACTAAACAAAAACAAAACAAGATGCCCAATCAAAAAGTGGGGAGAAGAACTAAAAAGACATTTCTCCAAAGAGGAAATACAAATGGCCAACAGACACATGAAAAATTGCTCAATATCACCAGCAATCAGAGAAATGCAAATCAAAACCACAATGAGATATCACCTTACACCAGTAAGAATGGCCCACATCAAAAAAACAGGCAACAACAAGTGCTGGTGTGGATGTGGAGAGAAAGGAACACTCTTACACTGCTGA
>PVHY01010898.1:32920-50255 GCA_004024945.1 Uropsilus gracilis
GCCACTATGGAAAGCAGTATGGAGAACCCTCAAACTAATGAAAATGGAATTACCATTTGACCCAGCAGTCGCACTTCTGGGAATCTACCCAAAGGAGACCTCAATGTGGGTACAAAAGGACACCTGTGCTCGGATGTTTATTGCAGCACTATTTATAATTGCAAGGTCATGGAAACAACCCAAATGCCCCAGAACAGATAAGTGGATGAAAAAGATGTGGTATATATACACAATGGAGTATTACTCATCAATTAAAAATGACAAATTTGATGAATTTATGGAAACCTGGATGTACCTAGAAGAAATCATTCTAGCAGAAACAACCCAGATAGAAAGGGACAGAAACCAAATGGTTTCACTAATATTTGGTCAACCAAATGAAACTGCACAGGGGGAGAATGGGAGAATGGAGAAGGAGAGGTGGTGGGTGACCCCCAGGGACTGAAATGATGTGAAATATATATAAATAAATTTTAAAAAAAGAAATTTAAAATCTGCTGATAAAAAATTGATTCATATTGGATACCACCTAATCTAGCATGTTAGTCCTGTGAGGAGCTATACAAAGGGAGAAACATTGCAGTCACTATGAAAAAAAAATGGAAATTGCTTAATAAGCTGAAAAAGGAAATTTCTACTATCCAATTATCAGAAATATGTTCATCTTGGTATTATTTACAATGGCAAAGATCTTAAAATAATTTAAATGCTCATTAACAAAAGAATAAAGATTGTTGTATACACACACATGCACGCACAGAGAAATATTATATAGGTAAAAAATGCTACAACCCTGCTATTTTCAACCACATGGATGGATCTAGAAAGGATTATGCTTAGTGAAATAAGCCAGACCAAAAAAAGAAAAACCCTATGTGATTTTACTGATGTGGTCTATAAAAAAAGCCAACAGCTTAGCTTCATAAAATAAAACTAAACTAAAAACTTTCACAGTCAGAAAGGAATAATGAACATTAAACTAGGCAAAAAAGTGGATTGGATATTTAAGGTTGTTTTCCTTTATGCGAGTGTTGGAGTCTACTAGCTCATTGGGAAAGTCAAATTATGATTAAAACTCAATTTGTTGAAATGGAGCTTAGTATAAGTCACTCCATTTTGGATTTTTTGCTTTGTTTTGCAAAATAATATTATATCATTAGGTAAAATATTAGACATTTGCCCAGCACATTTATTCTGCATGGTATTAGATCTCCTTTTAGGAATTATAGTGTAATGATAAGGGTCACATGACCTTGCCTTCATAGAAACTATAGCTCATTGAAAGAGTTAGGGAAGCAAATGTTTTAGTTTCTTATTGCTGCTATAGCAAATTACTATGAACAGCAGCTAAAACTGTTTAATATCTTAGAGTTTTAGACTTACTGGAATTCTGATGACAAAGGTGCAAAATCTGTCTTACAGAGCTCAAAACAGATGTTAGCAGAGCCACATTATATTTTCAGGCTCAAGTAGAGGAGAACCCATTTCTTGTCTTTTCCAGCTTCTAAAGTCAAACTGTATTCCTGACTCATAAACCCTTCCTCCATCTTTAAGGTCAACTCTATAACATCTTTAAATCTCCTTTTCCATCAATCTCATGCTCCTCTCTTTCTCTCTCTTTCTCTCCTCAATATCTGGCTCTCTCCTCCTTCTCTCCTCCACTTTCACTTTCATTGTTAAGTTTTCTTGTATGAATCTCCCTCTGTTCCCTCCTTCTCACAAGAATCCTTGTAATTACACGGAGTCCACCTGAATAGTCAAGAATAAATTTCTCTTCTCAAGATCCTTGATTTACTTCTGCAAAATGCCTTTTGACATGTAAAGTAACATAAGTGCAGACTTCAACAATTAGGACAGGGCTATCTTGTATGTTTGTGTATGGGATAGGTGGCATTATTCTACCTACTGCAACCAGTAGTCATGACATTATGCAGTAGTTGCTCAGCACAGGGTTTGAACACAACGAGAATACATATAGTGGTCACCTATGTATTCAGAACAATGAATAAAATACATTAAATAATAGATCATCTATGATCTATTATCTATGATCTATGATCTATCTATCCATAGGGTGACATTTGTGAGCAATGAAATAATAGCAAAGAAACAAGGATTGGAAAAACTTTGTGAAAGTTTTTGAGAAAAATATTGTAAAAGTTATGTGCTAGATAACGCAAATATTACATTGACGTCCATTGGGATAGTTAAGCTATGAGACAATACTAGCTTATTTGAGGACATTTGGTGTAGAAATTGAAGTCACAGAAACAAACTCAGTGCCATTCAACAGAGGAATGAATCAAGAAATTATAGAATATATACAGTAACACTTGAGATTAAATGGATGAAACTTTACATGATTATGTTAAGTGAAATATGTCAAAGAGCTAGAGACATTTATTGGATATTTTCACTCATATGTGGAATATAAATAGCCAAAAAATACACACAAGCAAAATACAGTAGAAATAAAGCTTGCACTTTGTGAAACAATGTTCACCAGTGGGAACAGAAGGGAGGAAAGATGGGATGGGAGATGGAATAGGGTGTTGTCATGGGTGATTTGCTGGAGGGTTGCTAGAATGTATGCACATGTGAAAGAACAAAAATGTAACCCTCAAATTTAACATTTAAATATGGAAATCAAAATGACATCTACTCTTCTACTGCTATGTGGGAAATGAACAAAAGTAGCACAATAAGTATGTAGATTTGGTGGTGAGATTTTTACAGAATCTGTACAAGTCTACTGAACTTATGGCATTATAGTTTGGGTAAGAAATTGATCCTGGTAGAATCTGGAATCAACCATCTGTATTCAACTGATTGCAAGTATGAACATGAGGGAGTTCACTAAAGAAATGTCTGTACTAAGAGAGGCAACAACAACAGTTCTGCATTGAGATTTTGAAGCTAACAATGTTAACCTGAGGAAGAGAAAAATCTGAAGTTCCTGAGTATGAAAAAATATATATCAAAATAGTTTCATTAATTGAATGTCTATACTTCACAAAATATTTACAATGACCTTAATGTTGGCTGCATTTTAAAATGTTCAATTAAATGCAGAAAATTATATTGCAATTAAAATTTATCTCTGTGATCAAGTTTTCAAAAACATAAGAAATGTGTTAGAAAAGTATAATCTTGCTTTACAAAATAATACCTACCTTATGGTAGGTAATAAGCAACAAAATAATTCCCCACTAAGGCAAGCACCATAAGGGGAAATGATTAATATTCCAACTGGTGCAGACTGTCTTCTCTACATTTCGATTCCTTGATTCTATATTATTACTATCAATATATAATAGACTGACTAGCATAAAAATTGGATTACCCTTAGTTCACAACAATTTCTTTCATACATGATAGAGACTTTTTCAATTAAGTATATGAAAATTTACATTGTGCCTTTCTAGCTATATATGTGGAAATTAGATGGCACTATTTTATAAGTCAAGTTGAAGTTATGGTGTACTTTTTTATAGTTTAGACACAATATATTGTATCTTAGACTCTAAAATAAAGTTTGACTAAAAAAAAGAAAGAAAATTCATATATTGACCCAAAAAATGAAGCATATGGCTCTGAAAAAAGAGCAAGAGGGAATGAAAGATGTTAAGATAAGCAATATAGAATGTCTGTGTTTGAAAGATAAACAATATAGAATGTCTGTGTTTGAATAATATAAAAATATAAAGATTATTGTAGCACAAAATACAATTCCATGAACAGTACATTATATCTATCTAGTCTCTTATTTCTTATTATCTTATTTTAAAATATGTGAAATAATTTCAATGAAGGAAACATTATAGAATACAAGACTATGATTATCATAACCCCTGAATCTACTAATAGACAGCTATTACCTTAGGTATACAAATTTTTAAATCAGAGAACTATTGGTTATTAAACATGTGCTATATCCAAGAACTATTTTACCAAGCTATTTTACCTGTATAATCTCATTTTATGTCTACAACTCTGTGAGTCTTCATTTTATTATAGGTATTAAATATCTATAGTAAATATTGTTGAAATATGATTTTTGATATCTATCTGCCCCTATATCTCCCAACTGAAAATTTTTGTCTCCCTTCACTTTCTGAGTACATAGTAAGAAATCAGATTCTCATTTCCACTTTCTCCCAGGATCACTGTTTCATTCCTGGAATTGAATTCAGGTCTAACTTACTGTCATTCTTCATTGACTTGATTTTCCAACTTCAAAGCCTTGATTCATATTCCAAAATAAAAAAAATGGCACAATTCTTTCTCTAGTCCCACATTTAAGTCAACTTAAATTCTCCCCTCTCTGCAAGAATGACTGGATTCCAAATCTTGCCAAATCTCAAATTCTCTTACTGACTATTATTTTCCTGCTATGTCTTCTATGTTCCCTTTTCACCTCCCTCTTTATCAAGTACCATTCACTGTTTTTGTAAACTTTCCATTCATGAGGTTTGAAATATTTACCCTAAATTCTTTCCTCAACTGTATATATACTATGCAAAAGTAATACATCAGAAAGTTATGGTTCAATTTTTGACCCTATAACTTGTTAGTTGTGTGATCGAGAGTCAGTTTCTTGACTTCTCAGGACATTGGTTAACTACTTCCTACTGGAGATATAATATTTTCTAATTATATCAGAAGTGATTATATATAATTATAATTATATCTAATTATACATATATGTAATTATAGCAGAAGATTAAATGAGACTATGGGTAGATGCCTTAGTTCACTGTCTGACACATTGAGGTAGTCCATGAGATAGAGTTCTTGGTCAATCTGTTCCACTTCTACAGATCCTTTAAGTCTACTCTGTGTTTTGGAAGGCATGTCTCAGCATGCTTTTCTAGTTTAAGATTGTCCTAGAGGCTTATGTTTGTTTCACTTTATTTCTAACCATGGACTTTATTTTGCAACTATTGCCTTAGCTTCACAGGGTACAGCATTTCTGGTCTAAGCTCCATTCCTTCTTATTAAACAGAAACTCCTCTTTTCTACTTGTTTGGCTAGCACTATCAGGCAGTGGACTCAACTCTGTGTAGGGAGTTGCTGTTGATAGTGATAGAATACACACAAAAACAAGGATGGAAATCCACAGAAACAAATTTTATAGCTGTTTCATTAATGAAAACAAATCATCCAGTTTGGCAGAATGCCATTTTTTAACTGAAGGAATGTTTTTTCTACTATAAACTATTTGAATTCAGTTTTTTTTAATGTATATTTAGATTTTAAGACACTCAGAGACCGCATAGATAACTGTTTTCCTTTAACCAGTTGTGTTTCAATATGTAATTATGTGTATAGCTTGTTAGCAAAAAGAAGTTTTGAGAAATACAATTCAATAGTATTTCACTAATACATGAAAAGAAAGGGAGTTTCTTTGAACACAGTCAACATGATGGTCATGATTTTAAAATGAGCTGAGTGGCTAATTTGCTTTTTAAACTTTATAGTAACAAAGAATTTAATGGGATCATTAGTAATTTATGGCATGGTTTTCTTAATAAAAGCTATGGAAGCAAATTTAAAAGCATGTTTTTTTTTCATATTTCATATGTGTTTCATATTCCCAACACATTGCAAAGAACTAGTTCACTAAAAATGAAAATATACTGGTTATTTATTATTATTATTTATTATATTATTATTCTAAATTAGTTTCTATCAGTAAAATTATACTACTTAGTAAATTATACTGCTTAGTAAAAAATATACACAATATAATGGTTTTTAGTTAATTATTAGCAAGTTAGAAGTTCAATTAAAAATAATTAAAACATACATTCTCCACACTAAGATATGCTAATTCAATTATGTATGCTTTTTAAATATACTAGTGATGTCACTGAAATTTCCTAGCAAGACTCACATTTTATCAGGTATAAACCTAGGAGTGGAACTACTAGATGCATAGCAGGTCCATTTTTTAAACTTTTGAGAAACATCTATACTGTTTTTATGTAGTGGTTGGATTAGTCTACATTCCTAGCAACAGTGTGGAATGATTCCTTTTACTCTACATCCTCACCAGCACTTGTTATTTCTAATTGTTCTCATAGGTGTCATTCTCACAGATGTGAGATGGTATTTCCTTGCAGTTTTGATTTCCATTTCCTTGATGATAAGTGATAAGAAGCATTTATTTCACCCCCCATATATCTGTTGTCTTCTGTATGACTTTTTTTAGAGAAATGCTTATTTAGCACTTCTGCCCATTTTTTTAATTGGGTTGTTTTCTTTTTATAGAGGGGAAGTTTGCACTCACTTGTTTATAGCAGCACTATTTACAATAGCCAAGATGTGGAAACCAATTAAATACCCTCAAACAGATGAATGGGTCATGATATATGCGTGTAGCTATATACATATATATATGTATATATATATATATATATATGTGTGTGTGTGTGAAATGCTATTTATTACACAATGTTATAGTATTTCTGTATTAAAAAACTCTTGACATTCCAATATAAAAAACTCTTCCAATTTTGATGAAATTGGAAAAGCAAAAATTAGGAGAAAAACAAACACAAAATGATTCATAACATTTATGTGTAGAATACTGAGAAACTAAACAAAGGGTTTGAATAAATCAAATTAGAACACTAATATTTGAAAGGTAACTGCATTATGAAGGCAACCAAAAGGAGAGAGGTAGACCACAGTGAGTAGCAAGAAAAAGAAGGGGAGGAGCACTAGGAACTATGGGACTGGCCTACTGTTGCTTTGACTGCAGGTACACTATGGAAACAACACCTGAAGGTGGTGATCCTACACTTCTAAATGCAAACAATGACATAGGCCAGTATTGATTAAATAAAAAGAATTACTGAGAAAAGATCACGCTTCAAAAAAGTTATTTTCTCTTGATAATAGAACCCATAAAGGAACAATTAAGTTTCTTTCAACCCCATACTGTTTAACTTTCAACTTACAGTGTCTTATCTGGAATCCAGTGCTTTCTATTAAAATTATTTCTATGTTACCCTAAAAGATAATTTTCTGACATTCTTTAGCATCCAGTCATGTATCCAATAAAGTATTATTTATTATTGAAAGAAAATGATTAATTTGCATCATTTTGCATCATTTCAAGTACTTTTTTAAAATAAAAGAAGGCTCATTTCACAACTTGAGATACAGAAAAGTAGCTTGTCTCCTTAAATGGCATATATAAGTTTAAAAACTCTAGAAAAAGTCTTAGACTCCAGTTAAAAAGCAAATTAAACATAAAGGAAATTATTTTCCCGGAATACAAGGATGTTGACAAAGTAAATCTTTTAGTCTTTGAGAATACAGTTAAACTGGAAAATAATTTACTGCTAGTTGATGTCAGAAGCTATCTAACTTGTCCACAACAGAAACCACACAAGGAACATTATTCATAAGTAAACTACCTTGATAAGAAGCCATCTTCTGAACATAATTAGGAAATACAATGGCCAGAAACAGAGTTGGAGTTTTAATAATAGAAGATAATAAATTCTCTTTATAACTTTCATGACATTTAAAGAAAAAAGCAGTATGACTTAGGAATTCATATTATTCCAAACTAATGTTATCTCAAAGCAGTTAAAAACAGCAAATTATTTTTGTAAAGTTAAAGTGACAATATATTTTAAAGATGTCAAATAAAGTTTATTGAGAAGTCAAATGGAATCCCCTTTTTATCACTAATTCAATCAGTAATTGTGATATAAGACATGAACAAATATTTTCCAGGATATTGATATGCATTTGCTCTTTGGATATGAGAGCTCCTAGTAAATATAATAGTTATTCTGCTTTGATTTTTTTCCCGTGGCTTACAGAAAAACTCAAACATAAAAAGATATAAAGAAAATTTGTTAACCTATGATCAGACAATAGGTTTCTAATACTAGGCCTTTCAAATTCCTGGAGTATTATCTAGAATAATGAATGAAGGGAAGAGACAATTTGTTTAAAACACTTTTCAGTATTCTTAGACTCCCCAATAACTTTTAGATTAAACTAAAACTTTGAAAGCAATTATTCAACTGTTTAAAGAAAGCGACCCTCCAGATAGCTTCCAAACCTGGACTCATTCATGGTATGATATCTAACTTTATATATTTTTTCACTATGTACCACTTATCTGGAGAATAAATGGCAAGACTTGAATAAATAGCTAGCTTTTCATCATTGAATCGGTGTTTAACACAGTGCAGTCATCTTGAACATAAATTACATATCTGCTACATATTAAGCATGAAATGCAATTGCCTTTAAACAGCAAGATTAAAAGAAAGAAATATTTTCACCTTTTCATATGCTATACAAGAAACTCATCCATAGGTTATTCTTTGCAGAACAACCTGGCATGTACCTGTGATGCATGGAATAACTCTTTATTCTGAGAATCCTACAAAGACTGCTAACTTGACAGTTGGAATTGTTCATCAAATAATAATTATTGATAGTCACCAAAGAATTATGGATCTGTTCAAAATTCCATATTGTGCTGTTATTTTTACCTGCATCCATATCTTAGAGTCAGAGTAATCATCAGTAAATAAAGTATAGTTTGGAACCAGTTAATTCATAATTAGGTCAAAATTTGAAGTGTCAAAATAGACATGGATCATTACATTCTAAAGTGGATAATCTCTTTTGGAAACGTCCAACTTAGGAAATTATATCATCAAAAATTTTTGGAGTCTCCTTGATATCACTGGACTATCTGAGGATATACTTGATATCTTAGAAAAGAGATTTGGGAGTCAACTAGATTGGTGGTTATTGTATAAACTGAATGTTACAAAATATCAATCATTTGTTAGAGAATATCAGGCTAATTTCTTAGAGTAAGGAATACATACTAACTACCAACTCTTAAATCATTTCAAAAGTTAGTGGTTTCAGAATTATTTTCATCTATATTCATGGATATAATGGGTAAGGAATGACAGCAGGGACTGTGAGGATAACTTGTCTCCATTCTATGATATGAAGATAACCAAACTGGAAGCCCATACACTTAGAGATACCATAATGGTTACTTGAAAGAACATTTATGCTATCTTCACTTCTATATAATACAATTATTGCTGGTTTCAGCTAGGACTTTAGCTGTGACTGAAATTGAGCACTTTTATATAACCTGAATTTCCTCACAGTATGATGGCTTCAAGATAAAGTCTCCTTACTTAATAAAGTTTCTGAAAACAAGTATCTCAAAGAACAATGGAGATCAATCTTCCTGGCAGCTTAAAAAATCATACAACAGCACTTTCACTGAATTCTGTTGTCACAGTGAGTTCCAAGTACCAAGATTTAAAGAGAAGGAATATATGTCCCACTTCTCTGTGTCAAAATATATGATCATTTTGTGAAAACATCATAGATCTAAACATGGTCCCAAGGATGGATAATACCAAGAATTTCAGAGCAGATTTCCAACACCACCAGCAAAAGTAAGCAGAATATTGAATATATCTATCCTACGAAAGACAATGTGAAGATAGTGAGATGTCATATGCAGGGAAAGTATATTTGTAAGACACTTTGCATAAAAAACTGTTATCCAAAATGCACACAGAACACTTAAAACTTAATAAGCAAAAACCTCAATGAAAAAAATTGCACTAAAGACCTAAACAGACACTTCACCAATGAAGATAAAAAGGTGACAGGTGACAAATGATCAAATAAATAGTATTCTACATTATAGATCAACATGGAAGGAAAATTAAAATAATAAGGTGTTACTATATATTTATTAATATGATTGAATATGATTAATATGCTTGACAGCACTAAATACTAGATACATTGCTGATAAAAATGAAAAATAGCACAGATATTTTGGAAAATATTTTGACTTTTCTTATAAGACCTAACATTCTCTTTTATTAGTTAGCAAGCATACTCCTTGCTAGTTATCGTGAGTTGTTGAAAATTGATGTCTATATAAGGTCCTACACATGGATGTTTGTTGCAGCTATATTCATAACTTTCAAAATTCACAAGCAACCAGATATATTTCAATAGATTAATGGAAAAGTAAACTGCTGTATCTTATGATAGTGTAATATTATTCAGCTCTACAAAGAAATGGGATATCAAGCTATGAAAAAATATGTGAAGGAAATTCAAATGCATAATACTACTTCAAGAAACCAATCTGAAATGGTTGCATGCTTTATGGTTACTAGTATAGTCTAATCTTCTGGAAAATGCAAAACAATGAAAGCAGTGAGAAAATCAGTTGTCACCAAAGGTTGAAAGGGAGGTAAAGGTGTCTAAGAGAGCTGAATATTATTAAGGCAGTGAAAGTAATTTATATGATTCTATATTGATGGATATATGCCATTATATATTTGTTCAAATTCACAGAAAGTACAACACCCAATAAAATCAAATATGAGAGACAAGGCAAATGTAGATTCATCAACTGTTCAAAAATCTGCCCTTCTGGGGGAATGTTGATGGAGGGGTTACATATGAATTTGGATTGGGGATACATGGGAAACTCCTGTGCCTTTTGTTCAATATTATTGTTAGCCTTCTTCTGCAGAAAAAAAAAAAAGTCTATTTAAAAGAGAGAACTGCCTGAAATTGTCATACCAAATTATTAGATCATTCTAATCAATTCTTTTGAAATCAATTTATCAATTCTCCCATCCCCAAAGAATATCTTTATTTTCTTGAGCCTACAATTGTTGAATATGTTCTTAAAGTTCCATTCCTTCAACTCTGAACAAAGCAGGAGAATAACCCTATGCTGTTACACTGTGTTGTGTCCAATATGGAAAGCAGGAATAAGTGTAGTACGTGAAATATAATATAGGAAGTAAAAAAAAAACTTAAAGGATTTCAGTGCTCTTTTTCCAGCAATTCTTAATTATATGGCCTACTAGTTACCATTAATTCATTAACAAAGAAAAAGAAAATATATTTCTTTCTGATGTTTTCTGACCACAAAATTATCAAGAGTCAATTACATAGAGGTTGCTTAATATAAAATTAAAAGTAAAGTTAAATTTATCATATTTAAGTGTAAATGAGTAAACATCTGTCACCAATAATAAAAACTTTTCTTTAAACTTTTAAATTGTGCAAAACAATTTAAAAATTGCTGAATCTCTTTATTTTTTTTTGCTCAAAATCAATGGAACTCCGCACTTTCTTATAAAGACTACAATCTATTTGTGTGCCCATTTTAGAGTTAAATAAAGATATAAAAATAAACATTAATGATGGAGCCTCTACTTTTAACTCATTTTCCATATGAACTAAGGCATATATATTGTTGCTATAATAAGTGCAATAAATATAATTTTGGACTTCACTATTTTCAGTTTGATAATAAGTGAATCACTTTGATTGACTAATACTAACTTGGTAGAATCGCAGGCAACTATTTTCTTGTATTATGTTTTAACTGACCACATCTCATACTTTACCAACTGAAACCAAATACTAGCAAAATGGGAATTCTTTTAAAAAGTGTTCATTTTGTTGCTATTTCAGTTTAGTATATAATTTATGATATTGGTAGGAGAAGCAACAAAACCTAGATGCATGGATATTTATCAGTGGAACCTGAGATGCAAGTTAGGCCTGGAGAGTAGCTTCTTAATTTTCTTAAAATGTGTAAACTAAGTAAAAACAAAAACATTATTTCTCAATGAGAGAGAGACAGTCAGAGACTGAGAGGATGTATAAATGAGTTCAGAGATGAACTCGTGCTTTGAAAGAGCTTATAAAAACTCTTTCAAAAAATAGAGAAAGAAAGGGTATGGCCAAGTGCAAAGCTAACATCACACTATTAACAAAACCACACAAAGACAACACTAACAGAGAAATCTATAGGCCAATCTCCCTAATAAACACAGATGCAAAAATTCTCAAAAATATCCCAGCAAACAGAATCCAAAAATACATCAAAAATATAATACACCATGACCAAGTGGGATTTATCACAGGTTGGTTCAACACCTGAAAATCAGCTAATGCAATCTATTACATCAACAAGGAATTCCAAATAGGGAAAGAAATTATCACTGTTTGCAGATGATGTGATTATATATATATATATATATATATATATATTTAGGGATATATATATATATATCCCTAAAAACTACAGAAAAACTAATGAAAAGAGTAAACCAGTTCAGTAAGTTAGCTGGTTACAAAATCAATCACCTTCTTAGAACGCAAAAAATCAGTCCAAAGAAGAAGAAATTAAGAAAACCACTTCATTTACAATAATACCAATGAAAATTAAATACCTTGGAATAAAACTTAACAAAAGATTGTTAAAAGAAACAGAAGACACAAAGTAATAGAAAGACATACCCTGCTCAAAGATTGGAAGAATTAGCATTATCAAAATGGCCATTCTACCAAAAGCAATCTGCAGATTCAATACAATTCCAGTAAAAATCTCAATGACATTCTTTAAAGAATAGAGCAAACACTACTGAAATTCATATGAAATAATTAAAAATGTTGAATAGCCAAAGTCCTCCTGACCAACAGGAGAGAGAATGGAGGGAGGGATTGCTCTCCTAGACTTTAGATTATACTATAAATCCATAATAAATAAGATAGTATGGAACTGGAATAAAAATAGACACACAGACCATTGGAACAAAATTGAAAACCCAGAAAAAAAGCAACACATGCATGGTCTACTAGTTTGTGACAAAGGGGCAAAAAACTTACACTGGTACAAGGACAATTTCTTTAATAAATAGTGCTGGGAAAACTGTACCTCTACATTCAAAAGAAAGAATCTAAATTACTCCCTTTCACCATATACAAAGACCAACTCAGAATGGATAAGAGACTTGAACATAAGATCTCAAAACATAAAATACTTAGAAGAAAGCATAGGCAGAACACTCCATACTTGTACCACAGTGAGATCTTTCAGTACACATCTATACAAGCAAAGAAAATTAAGGAAAGCTATTTCTACAGCAAAAGAGACATTAACCAAAACAAAGACACCCAACTGAAAGGGAAAATATTTTGCACCTCAACTGACAAGGATACAAAACCTCCACAAAAAACTCATACAACTTAACAAAAGCAAAGCCAAAAACTCAGAAATGGGGAGACGAAGCAGGGCATGGGGGTGTATGCCTGTTGTCCAAGCGCTGGGAGGCAAGAGACTTGGCATTGCTTGCATTCCTGGGCAACACAGCGAGACCTTATCTAGAAAAAAGCAGCTGAGCACCATGGTGGGCACCTGTAATCCCAGCTACTGAGAGGCTGAGACCGGGGATCACTTGAGTCCACGGTATCCTGAGCAACTTGAGTTTGCAATACCCTGGGCAACATAGCGAGACCTAGTCTCCAAAAAGAAAAAAAGGAAAAAGAAAAAAAGTGGGAATAAGAGCTGAAAATACACTTCTCCAAACAGGCATATGAAAAAATGCTCAACATCACTTATAATCAGGGAAATGCAAATCAAAACTACAACCACCTTAAACCGGTATGAATGGCCATTATCAAAAAAATGGGCAACAAGAAGTGTTGGTGTGGATGTGGAGAAAAAGGAACACTTTCTTAATGCTGGTGGGAATGTAAACCGGTCCAGCCAATATAGAAAGTTGTGTGGAGGACCCTCAAATTACTGAAAATGGATCCAGCAATTCCACTTTGGGGACTCTACCCAAAGGACACAAAAACACTAATTCAAAAGGACACCAGTACTTTTATGTTTATTGCAGCACTATCTACAATAGCCAGAATATGGAAACAACCCAAATGCCCCAAAATAAACAAAAGGATTAGACAGTTGTGGTATATGTGGTATATAGTTACACTACATATGTATATATATGAACTATTTGTAAATGTATAATATATGTAAAATATTCTATATTTTATGTATAGCTATATATGTATCAATAAAAGTTTTTAAAAAATCATATAGAAAGTCTTATTTTATAATAAAAATAATATTTATTTCACATTCCCTTTTATTCATCAAATCAGTTAGAAAACTAAAACAAATAATAATCTAAAACAAATCAACAAAGGGACTAGATTCACAGAATGGGGTAATTTGGCAGTTGCATAATCTTTAATGTAATAATGTAATCTTACTCTTTACCAGCAAAGAAAATCTCATTTCCTTAAAAATATTTTACTGAGATTATAACCAGTAAACTATTTGAAAATATTTTGAAACTAAAATACATTTATCTAAGTTAATGGGGCAAAAAATGTACTAGAAAATATGCTTAAACTGAAAAGTAAATGTGAAGTGTTATAACATTGATGAAAAAGTTTGGTAAATGTTTTTCCCACCACTATACCTTACATCCTCTTTGACCCTTTTCCTTTCCTACCTTAACTTCACTTCCTTTATTAGTGATTACTAAAATTTGTGTTTTATTTGTGTGCTTTGTAAATTTCTAATATCTGTCTTTGTGATCCTGACATGTCTTCCTACATATAATGTCCTTGAATTCCTTTCATTATTTTGTAAATGACAGTATTACACCACTTCTTATGATTGAATAGTATTAAACAGTGCAGCCATACCACATCTTGATCTAGTCTTTCAATGGATATTTAGGTTGCTTCCATATCCTAGCTCTAGGACATAGTGCTACAAAAATCATTGTAGAGCTAATGATTTCATGTTCTTTGGACAGATGCCCAGGAGTAGGATTGCTGAAGTCCATGACCTTTCCATTTTTTTTTTGTCATGCCAATACAGCAATTTTATAGAACAGCTATTTAGTGGTTGAGATGATAGCATAATCCAAAATTTTATAATTTCAAACACAATTTCAACATAAATCAGCAGTAAATTATGCTGGATTTCTTCATCTTAAAAAAATAATATTACTAGTGGAACTTTTAAAAGCTGTATAATTGGATTAGCATTTTGATTTAGGTGAACTAAGTTATGTGATAGATAAATAGTGAGAATCCAGTTGCTTATTCTAGTTGAACTCTATTTCCATGGTTGAGATAACATGAATGGACTTAGAAGAAATCATATTAGCAGAAACAAGTCAAAAAGAAAAAGACAAAAACTAAATGGTTTCACTATTATATGGGACATGGGAAAGAAACAAAAAGCCATGAAGAAAAGTCAAAACAAGCTAACAATCAAGTTAAAGTACACAACTCAGGAGCATGGGGCTGAGACAGGGTGGGAACTGTCAGGGAGGTGGGGAGGGGTGGGAACCATGGAGACCTTTCGAGATATATATATATAATATATATATATATAATTTTTATATATATATAAATTTTTTATATATTTATATATATATATATATATAATTTTTTTTTTGAGACTAGGTCTCGCTACTTTTGCCCGTGGAACCGCAGGGTCACGTTGCACCGAGTGGGACTCGAACCGTGATCCCTAGCCCCAGACGCTTCATAGGCTGAAGCTTACAGGCACGTGCCACTGTGCCCAGCGACCTTTCCATTTTTAAAGGTAAATCCAGATTGCTTTCTAAAATGTTGCATCAGTTTACATTCTCACCAACAGCATAGTAAGGTTCTCTTTCTCCAGAACATTTTCAGTACTTGTCGTTGAGCTTCTTCTTAATATGTGCTTTTCTCATCAGTATAAGATGATGTGTCATTTTGATTTTATGATCTTTATTAAAAGTATTGGGATGAACATTTTTCCGTGCATTTATTGGCCTTCTGGATATCATCTTGGGTGAGTTGTCTATTAATATCTGCTGCTCATTTATTAATTGGGTTAGTTTTTATTGTTAAGTTTTTATGTCTTGGATATTAACCATTTCTCAGTTATATAATGTATAACTGTTGTGTGACATTTAGTATTATGCCTATTCTATCTACTTACATTTTCTTCTGCTGCGTAAAACTTCCTTAATTTGAGGTATTCTCAATTTTTGCTTTTATTTCCTTTGGATCCTTAATGTGATCTTGTATTACTGTATACTACCTTCTTAGTACTGCTTTTGATGTATCCTAATGGTTCTGGTAAGTTATGTCCTCAATTTCATTTGTCTACAGTAATTTTTTCTTTTGATTTTTTTTCTAACTAAATAGTCTACACCAATGTCTTTGCTCCACATAATAGGGGTTTTTTCGCTGCTTTCTTTTTGTGGTTGATTTAAAGTTTGCTATAACTATCAATATAAATATCAAAATAATTATGGTCAAAGATACTTGGTATAATTCCAGTCTTGGTGAATTTATAGATAGTTGTTTTGTGACCCAACATGTGTTCAATCCTGGAGAATGTTTCTTGTGCACTTTAGAAGACTGTATATTCAGCTTTAGGGGGTACAATGCCTTATAAATATCTATTAAGGTCATGTAGTACAATTATTTATTTAAAAGTATTATGACTTTTTAAATTTTGTCTGATTGATTTGTTCATTGGTAAAAGTGGGGTGTCAAAACCCATAGTCATTAAAGTGTGGCTCCTTTTGTCTCTTCTGAGGTTTCATAATAATTGCCTCATATATTTTGAAGTTCCTTCATTTGGTGAATATATGTTGATGACTTTTATGCCTTCTGACACTTAATGTTCCCATACACATTACATAGTATCCATTTCTGTCTCTTTCTCACTTTTCTAGCTGAAAATCTATTCCATATAATAAAAGCATGGCTGCCCCTGCCTTTATTTGAGTCCATTTACTTATCACCTTGCTTTTCAATGTTTTTTTCAAAGCTATGCTTACTTTGCAGCTCAGATGAACTTCCTGGAGACAACAGAAAGCAAGATTTTGTTTTGGATCCTCAATCAATTTACATATGGTATAATTATTGATGTGTGAGGCTCTGCTATTCTCATTTTGTCCTTAATTGATTCTATTTCCTCATTCAGGGGTGTGTGCATGTGTGTGTGTGTGTGTTTGTGTGTGTGTGTGTTTTCTTCTATTTGATTTAGATATGAGAGCTCCTTTGAACATTTCTTGGAGGGGACATCTAGTGTTTCCAAATTTTTCAGCTTCTGCTTGTCTAAGAAATCTTTTATTTTACCCTCATATCTGCAAGAGGATCTTGCAGAAAAGAGTATTCTTAGCTGGCAGTTTTTATCTTTAAGTGGGTAGATCATATCATTCCATTAATTCCTTGTCCACAGTGTGTTCTCGGAAAAGTCAGAATTAAGTCTAATAGGGGTAATTTTGTAGGTTATTGGATCCTTGCCCCTAACGTGCTTCAATATTCTTTGTCTCAAACACTTGGAAATTTCCCTACTTTGTGTCTTGTTATTAGCTTCATTTCATTGAGATAACCAGGTGTTCTTTTAGCTTCACTGATATGCATACTTATTTTTCTCCAGGTTTAGAAAATTTCCTTTCTTTTTTTCTAA
>PVHY01010899.1:0-50001 GCA_004024945.1 Uropsilus gracilis
AGAAAGAAAGAAAGAAAGAAAGAAAGAAAGAAAGAAAGAAAGAAAGAAAGAAAGAAAGAAAGAAAGAAAGAAAGAAAGAAAGAAAGAAAGAAAGAAAGAAAGAAAGAAAGAAAGAAAAGAAAGTTTATGCTTATTTGGCTGTTGAGCTATGACTTGGTACAAAGTTTTTAACTTTTGCCAGTACATCACATTAAGCTTCTTTAATTACCCATGCCATTATTTATGGGCATAACTCAGCAACTATTAAAAATTACAAGGTTATCTTGATTTTTTAAAGATTTAAGTTATATACTTTAATCTTCTATGGCAGTTATCTCTAAATCTTTCAAGGTAGCGTTTCTTCTATTAATTATAAACTAATTATAAAATGACTACACCAAACGTTCTTCATTCATAATACACAGGTTTCTGTTTAAAAACACAAAATGTTATTAACTACTGTAGGATACATTCATCTTACTGGCATTAGCTGTTATATAAGCTTTTGATTAAAACCAAGCATGTGATTTTACCCTCCTCCCTTTCCCTTGCTCTATGCTTCAGTTCTGCTGACAATTTAAATTTTTCTTGTCCATTTGTTTGCTTTCCCTATATTCCACATGTTAGACCATCCACTATTTCTCTTTTTCTTTATGGTTTATTTTTGTGAACATGATTCCTTCTAGCACCATTCATGGTGCTGTGAATATCTGTGCAATCAATTAAAAAATATATAATTAAATAAAATGATTTACCTAGAAAAAATAAAAGATGTCAATTTCAAAGAGCTCTCCAAAAAGTTCTCAAATAGCAAATTCTATTTTCCCCATTTAAAAAATAACCAAATGAATATAAATGCATATTCGTCACTCATAACCTTTATTCATGCATACACATGTGCCTCACATACACACATATTATTCATACTAAATAATACAGCACGCAAGTTCCATTGTTTACTCTCTTTTCTTTAAAATCAAATTCAGACAAAAGTATCATAAGAAGTTATCAATCATAGTTTCTAATTGTAGAGTTGAAAGTTTCTGATTTGAACAAGACTGATCTGGAGCCTCTTTGGCTCAGAAACAAAACTGCAGCTTTTGCCCAGTAATAAAATTTAACATGAATTCAAAACTTAAAGGTCACATGGGAATGTATTAATTTTGACACATAAGTTTACTACTATTGGAACCCTTTGATCCAAAAGAGCAATTTCATAGGTTTAATCATATTAAATGTTAAAGAACATAAGCACAGAACACCAAATAAGTATACTGATCAACATTTTTTTTTTCCAAATTTGTGTAGTGATACATGGTCTAGGACAGTTTAAAGTTGTGTTTCAATAGTTATCCAACTAACCACTGATGAACAATTTCCTTTGCTCTTTTATTTAGCTATTTGCTTTAAAAATTTAACAGATCCTGTCTATAGCAAGGTTTTCCACTGACTACTTCATCTCCAGATTTCTGAATACTGTACACTAGCCTTTGCTTGGAACAAGTATATAAGTAACCCTAAAACAAATACCACATTTAAAAGGTAACTTTGGCAACTGTAATCTTAAAGATTGACTGAGTCTCTATTAAATGCATGTTACTACAGGAACTCATCAATATGAGAGAACAATATAAGAATCAAAGAGAGAATGTGTCAACAGGATTATAAGCAAAGGAAGAGATAGACATGAAAGATACTTGTGTATATTTTGATAAGCAAACTAATCAACATGTAGAAGAAATTTCCTCTACTTTACTACTTTAGCAATAGTAACTCAATTCATTTATTTTTCTGAGTATTGCAGAAGGGATAAAACCAATGTACTGCTTATTAGAAGTCAAATTTACATACACCTACTTAGTTCAAGTTTATTCATGTTATTAAAATTATGAATGATTGGTTATTTTGATTTATTTAATCTTAATTTCTTGTAGGAATTTATTAAGTTTTCAATTAAGTTGATATTCTTTTTTAATTTCATGCATTGAAAACATATTAAAAGAGATAAAGAAAAACTTGATTACTGAATTTACAAATTTACATGTTTGCAATCTGTTGAAACATTTCAAACATTTCAGACATTTTTTGTTTTTTTTTCCTAGATATCATGGCTTCAACTTTGTTTTTAATTTTTTTTATTTTGTAATTATTGTACAATATTGGTAATGTTTACATGGTTGTATTGTACTCCATATTCTCCACTCTCCCATATTTTTTTCTTAATTTTATTATTTTGTGAGTGAGTATATATATATATATATATATATATATATATATATATTACATTATTGTGTACCCTAGGGTTTTCCCATTCCCTTAGCACCTGTTAACTATCTTATTCTTTTGTGCCCTCTGCCTCCCCTGCATTCTTCTCCCTCCTCTCTCACTCTATCGTTCAGTTCTGCTGGTTGTTTCTAATTTTTATTATTCATTGATTTGTTTTACCCTATAGCCTTCATATAAGTGAGACCATCCTGTATTTCTCTTTTTCTTTCAGGTTTATTTCTCCTAATATGAATCCTTCTAGCACCATCCATTCTGCTGGAAATGACATATGTTTGTCCTCCTTGATTGATGCATAGTATTCCATTGTGTGCATATACCACACTTTTGGTAACTTATTAAGAACTCCCAGCCAGGAGAAAAAGAACACCCAATATTTCTTCTAAAGAATTTCTTTATAAAATGTCTAGATGGATGTTTTCCTAATTTCATTATACTAATTAATCCAATTAACTTTCCAAAGATCAAGTTTAATGTGGGAAAATCTTTACTTCTGAAAATGTCTCCCATTTTTCCCTCACTCTTTTAAACTTATACAATTATCTGAGTTTTACCGTGGAAAGAATACATGGGTCTCCCTTCTTAAAGTTTTACGTTTATAGTAAGTATACTTGACAGCACACAAAATGTTATATAACAGGTCTCAACACCTTATTCACCTTGCTTAACTGAAATTTGTAACATGCCATTTTCCTATTCCCAACTTTTGTCAACTACCATTTTACACATTAAGTCTATGGATTTGACTATTTTAGATACCTCATATAAACACCAATTTATATTTTTCATCCTGTGACCAGCTTATTTCACTTAGCAAAATGTCAAGTTTTGTCCATGTTATCACATACTGTAGAATTTCCTTCTTTTTAAGGTGTTACAGTACTTTATTTTATTGTGTATTGCATTCTCTTTGTCCATTTAAACATTGATGGGCATTTACATTGTTTTCACATCATATCATGGTTATTATAAATTTTGATGCAATGATCACAGGAGCAAAACCTCTAAAAATAATTTGAAATTCTAATTTTACTGCTTTTGGATAAATACCCAGAAGAGAGATTACTAGGTCATACAGTAACTATAGTTTTAATTGTTTTGCAAATTACCCATACTTTTCCCACAGCAGTTGCACCATTTTAACAAGCAAAGACTGTATTTAGAAGGGAAATTCATAGTGATTGACTTCTGTATGAGAAAAAATGATGAAAAATAATTGAAATTTACACCTCAAGGAATAAGAAAAAGAATAATTTTGAAGCAAAATTTTCGGAATGAAGAAAACAATGTCTAAAGCAGAAATAAAGTAGAAATAGGAAATCAGAAAAAAACATTTTGGAAAGATAGAATTGGGAAAACCTTAACTAGACTAAAATAAGCTCAAAATTAAAATTAGAAATCATATGGAAATATTATAACTGAAATGCCTAAGAAATAAAAATGGTCCATTACATGACAATCAACTGGATATCATAGAAGAAACTAATAAATTCATAGAAATATTTGACTCCCTAAGACTGAACCATGAAGAAATGGAAAGTTTGAACATAAATACAGTAGCAAGAAGTTCAAATAATCAAGCACTTCCCAACAAAGGCAAATGTAGGAGCAGATGACTTTAGTATGATTTCTACCAAATACTTTAAAGACTTAATTTCAATCCTTCTCAAACTTTTCCAAAAAATTCAAGAGGTGGGGAAATATCCAAGCTACTTCATGAGATGAGTATTACCCTGATATCAAAGTCAAGGATACTACAAAAAGAAACAGAAAATACTACTATGTAGATAACCCTGATGAATACATATGCAAAAAATCTGAAGAGCTTAACAATTAAAATAAACTCAACACATTAAAAGGATCATGCATCAAAGTCAAAGGGGATTTATCTCTGAAATACAAGAATAGCTGAACATATGCAAATAAATATGATGAACAACATTAACAGAATAAAAACCACATGATTATTTCCAAAGATGTACTAAAAATATTTGACTAAATTTAACAGTTTTACCAATATAGATAGAAGGATAGATAGAAGGCTATTATCTCAAAACAAACAAGATCATGTATGAGTAACTTGCCAACTATGTACAACTTACTGGTAAAAATCTGAAAGTGTCTCCTCCAAATCAGAAAATAAATTATGTTCACACCAATCTGAAGAAGGTATATACACTAAAAATAGTGAGTCAAGATAACATGGATGGACTTAGAAGAATTCATATCAGCAGAAACAGTCAAAAAGAAAAAAAAAACAGAAACCAAATTGCTTTAGTACTATATGGGACATGGGAAAGATAAACAAAATTCCATG
This sequence comes from Uropsilus gracilis, assembly GCA_004024945.1. NCBI lineage: Eukaryota > Metazoa > Chordata > Mammalia > Eulipotyphla > Talpidae > Uropsilus > Uropsilus gracilis. The sequence continues at coordinate 4,580 of PVHY01010899.1, forward strand.
AAGAAAAGTGAAAACAAGTCAACAACCAAATTGAAGTACACAACTGGGGGGGGGCAGAGAGAGGGGGTGAACCCCAGAGATCACAGAGATGTGAAATTTATATATAAATTATTTAAATAAAAAAAAGATGACACAAGTAAATGGAAGCCATCATGTGTTCATTAATTAGAAGACATAAGATTAAACTGCCTATTCAAACTAAAGCAATCTACATTTATATAATGCCTACTAAAACCCCAATGAAATTTTCTAAAATTGTAGCAGTTTTAATTGAAGTAAAATTGGTTTACAACACTGTATGTGATTTAAGGACAAAGATTCATATCTCTCCTGATGTATGTTACCATGCTCTTCATCAAAGATCCAGTAATTCTCCACCATAGTCCACTGGACACTTACTCTTTTATCCATTCCCTATTCTTTTCTTCTGCCAAAGTCAATTATTTAGATCTCTAGAGGTGTTTTGCTTTGTTTTGTTTTGGCATAAGGTCTAGAAGTGTGATCCATCACTTCTCATCACTGATGCTATATTTTAGGGAACTTGCCTGTGCCCTCTTTTCTGTAGTTATCTTTGCACTAGTGTGGATAGAAAGAGATATGTCCAGAGACTTGACTAGCATGCTTTCTCTTATTCACTTCCACTACAACCAAATTCAATAGACTCTTTGAATATACATGTAGTACTAGGTTAATGCTGTTCACTCTCTGCCAAGTAGATGTTTAAAAGGGAAATTTATAATTTATTATATAAAGCAGTCCATTTTGATCCAAGATACATTTAGAATACACTTAAAATTTATTAAAGAAGTGAAAAAACTTGAAAGGTGTTTTTTTTTTTGTTTGTTTTTTACCAGCTAAAGACTTCCTGAAGTTCACTCTAATTCATTGCCTGTATACTAAAGGGGGGAAAAAGCAGTAGATAAAATATTTACCTTTATATAAATAAATGAGCAACCTAAAATTAAGGTTATAGCAGGGCACGGTGGCTTATGCCTGTAAACTTCAGCGTATGAAGCGGCCGGGGCTAGGGATCGCGGTTCGAGTCCTGCCTGGGGCCCGTAGTGAGCCCTAGTTCCAAAAAAATAGCTGGGCGTGTTGGTGCACGCCTGTAATCCCAGCTACCTGGGAAGCTGAGGCTGGGGATTGCTTGAGTCCGTGGTACCCCGGGCAACGAGAGCCTGCAGTTCCACGGGCAAAAATAACGAGACCTAGTTTCAAAAAAAAATTAATAAATTAAGGTTATAGTTTAAAACTCAATCCTACAACTATCACAGCTGGGAAAATCATTAAGAGGCAGCTGGTGGTTGAAACTCTGCCAAACTAAATCTATCATTTTCAGTTTTTGCTGCATTAGTAGGGAATTTACTTCCCATCCTATAGACTCTTTAAATCCCACCCAATTCTTCAAACTTCTTAGCCATTAACAGATTGGTAACCAAATTTCTGTATTTATTTATATTTACTCGAGGTAAGAAAAATATCTTTTTTCAGTCACTTGAGCTTGATTTAGAGTTTTGACAAGTGTAATATTAAGATTTCAGACCCATGACTTTAAACCCTACGGTCAATTCAAATTAAGTCATAGTCGTGTTGCTACTTAAGTTAGACAAATGCTTATGCAGAATTGTTTGGCAAATTTTACATGAAGATATATATATATACCTTTATTATTACATAATATACAACAGAAAATCACAGGATTACTGAAAAGGCCTGTCTTTCAAGAAAATTAAAATTATTTCAACAATACTGTTCTAATGCTGAAGCTAGAGTTTCAAATACAAAATTATTAAGAAATGCCACAACTTAAGCAGTTTTTACTCTCAAAAACTGTATTTGAAAACATAGTGGAACATTTGAAGTTATTCTGAGACACTGCTTTATTAAAATGTTGATTTAAATTGCCTAATAAAAGTCAGTATGATTAAATCTACCGATATAATGAATAACACAGAAGTCATCTCAGTATTTTATCTCTGAAAAATTAACTTGTATTATATTAAAAGGAGAATGGGAAAAAGGCAAATATCACAAATATCTCCCACAACAATGTATTTTCTTCTATATACATCATTTTTATGGGGAAATGCATATCATTAATTCATAAACAAAAATGCAAATTATTTCAACATTTGTTTTTATTTTTTAGGTTCTTCAAAAACATCTTTGAGGCATAAAACATATGCACAATCTGGGCCCAATTAAGGTATACAATTTGATGAGTTTGAAGTTATGCATAAACCCACAAAATCATCACATAATCCAGGTATTCAATATAGACATCATCTCCAAAAATTTCTTCCTGTACATTTTTTTTCTGTGCTAATAACATTTAAGATGAAAAGCACTCTCAACAAATTTTTAGGTGCACAATATTGAACTGTTTGCTATAGCAATTGTGTTATAGCAAATTGTGTTACAATTTGTTCACTTGCATTCCTAAGACATTATGCCTGTTGAAAAGCAACACCTCAATTTCCAATAACCACATCCTGACAACCAACAAATGACTTGTTTCTATTAGTTTTGCTAGTTTAAGTTCATGTTTATGAAAAAATCCAGTATTTATCCTTCTATAAATGGTTTATTCACTTAGTATAATTACAGTCAGCTTCACCCTTGTTATCTAAATGGCAGGATTTCTTTAAGACTGGGTAATATCCTACTGCATTGTAATTACCACATTCTCCACCTGCCAACACACTTAGATTCATCTGTTTCCATGTCTTGGCTAGTGAAAATACTGCTACAATGAGCATGAGAGTGTTTATCTTTTTAAGAAGACTACACCAACACTTTTAGATACATACCCAGTAGGTGGATTATTGGGTTATGTGATAGTCATAATTTTATTTTTTGAGAAATCTCTAATAATGTTTTCCACTGTGGTTTTATCATTTTATATTCTCAGCAATATGTAATGGCTACAATTTCTCCACATCTTCATTAATATTTATCTTTATTTTCAGATAGCATCCTTCCTAAAAGGTTTAGGATGAACCATCATTTTGTTTTGATCTACATTTCCGTAATGATTAGTGGTGTTGAGCTTCTTTTCATATGCCTGTAGGCCATTTGTATATCTTCTTTGGATGCAATGCTAAAAAAATGTAATAAAAGCTCAGGCTATAAAATCAAAAATGGACACATGTGACTACAACAAACTTAAAATGTTTGTTCTGCACAGCAAAGGGAGCAAAAAAAAAAGTGGAAAAGTAACCTACAGATTGGAACAGGTTTTGTTTTTGTTTTGTTTTGTTTTTCAGTATAAATGATCTGATCAAGGATTTAACAATTACTCAAAAAGTAAAATAAATAAAATAAATAAAAAAATAATTCTTACAACTAACTGCAAATAAAAACAAAACACAAAAGCTGTGGCCCAATTAAACATGAACAAAGGACCAAGAAAGATTTGTAAAAAGCAACTATTTAAAAAATTAGAATATAATTAATACAAAATTTGTATTAACCTCACTCAAAGATACCTCATCTGATGTTCCTTTAATATGAAAGAAATACTGAATGCTGTAAAAGATAATTACATGACACTTTCTAATTTAGTACACTATTTACTCTTGAAAAAATTCACTATATTATAGTAACTAGTTCTTTGTCAGCTTTTCTTTTTAAATTTTAAGTTTTTTTAATGAATTCTATGTTAATTCTATCTCTGGTCCAACTTTAAGGTTATATCATTATAGGATTAATTCTGTTATCCTAATAGGCCTTATCTTATTTTTATTCATGTTTTAGTGAAATTTTCATGGAAACCATTCATTTTTTATTTAAACTGGCCAAAGAGCAGCTTTTTCTCATATCAAAGACTTCTTAGGACAGCTTTGTCTGTAGTATCACACATTTTAAGAATTCATTTGAAAACAAGAGCCTGTTTTTTAAAAGTATTTATCTATCAGCATTTTTGATGTTTTGTCAATCAGAAACAGTAGGACTTTAAGCTAAGACAAACTAGCCCATAGGTTTGGGACAGTTCAACTGCTTGTAATTCTCTCCATGATTCAGCTCCACATGAATTGTCATCTAGGAAGAAACAGGAATTCCATTTAGTTATTCCAGCTGAGTCCTGCTTGGAGGATATTTTTAAAAGATCTTTTTGTAAAACAACAACAACCAGAATACTGGTTTTGCAAATTCTTTAATGATTTTAAACCAGTTTAGGTTAATACTACTAAGATCTCTGATGTCAGCCCTCTTGAGCTGTATTTGTGAGATCTCCTACATGAGAATTAAGATATCCAGAAACATGTACATTCAATAACATGTTAACTAGGAATCTCATAGGAAATAGTTTTACCTCTGTTCATCACAATGGCAAATGAGGACAGTGTATTGTAAAATTAAGTGTGCAGGCTTTAGAAATAGACTGTGTTGATAAGGCATGGTTCACCACTTATAATGGTATGCTCAGCAAAATCACTTGCCCACTATGTGACTCAGTCTAAGAAAAAGACTATTCTTAGTACTAAATGAGCTAGAATATAGAAAACATTTGGAATCTTGCCAGACTGGTAGTAAATAGTATAATGTTTAATAATTCAGTCAAAGTATGACACTAAGTAAGATCTTTTTTCTTTTCCATCTTATCTGTTATTTTCAAGTCTTACTGAGGTTTAATTGGAAAATAGGAACTGTACATATTTAAGATATACAATTTGATACCTGATACATTAAAAATAACCATCAAGGCCACATATACTCTATTTGTGCTTACTACATGTATAATGGCCTAATTAACCTATTAATGGGTTCTTTAATGGTCACATGGCTAAATGAATAAATGGCCATATAAATTTATATTTGCTAAGTAATCATACCCTGAGACGTTTCATGGCATGTATTTGCTGTCATTTAAAAAGTTTACCAATGAGGAACCCATTTTTATATTTTCAAATCCAGTGAATAAGGAAAATGCAATCCTTCAAATTTTCTCTTCATTTTTAGTTGATCAAGCTATTAAATACCAAATAACTAAACAATAAGCAATTAAACTGAAAGTCTCAATCAAAACATGATCCAATGCAGTGCAATGCACTAGTAATTAATTTCGCCTGCATGCACTAAATACATTTCCTTATTAAGAAGCATTAAACATTAAGCATTAAGAAGCATTATTTAGACATCTCATTCCCTTTGTACACAAGAAACATTCATCACATTGTAAATCGTAGAGTACTACCATTACAACTTCATAGAAAGAATGAAAAGCAAACCCACTCATCAAAATATTTGAATAGGACTTGTGCTCACCATGAATTCCACCTTTCTGTTTAAAAGATTCCTGGAATAAACTGAAAATGTACAACAAAACTTGTATGTAAGATGTCAATGAAGTTGTTATTTCTTTAGACATACCAGAATGCAATTTTTATTTCATAAACTTTATTTGTAAATGCTAGATCTTCATTCTTTGCAAGGTTAAATAATGAAAAGATCAAGTAGAGTACACAGCAAGTGACCAGGGTGTGAGACTCGATTATTCAAGTGACTGCTTCTATGTGAGAAAATCAGCTCAAGTCTCAGGGCTTACTGTTAAATTCTCAGAAGAATTTTAACAATAAATGAGTTCATTTCTCTAAGTAAACGAATGCTGCTTCGAGTCATAGAAACCTGTGAATGCTCAGACAAACATGTAGGAATTATGACATTGTTCAAACTCATTTTAAAACTAATTTTTTATTTAGGGAAACCAATATGAATTTTACTAAAATAGTAACAGCCAAAATCAAAATGAAATGATCATTGCAATACGAATAGCATTAAAAAAAAAAACACCTAGAACTTTAAAATTCACTTGAAAATGGAGCACAAAATATGGAACACAAAGTTAGTATGATTTTAGAGGTGTTTTAACAGATTTATAAAAATTTCCCACATGATATTGTCAGTAGTCAAATAGCTTGTGGTTAACTTACCGAAGCATGTACTCTTCAAGAACTTCAAAGAATCTGCTTTGGTGAGAGGTAAAACCAACAATGCAGGTTTGTTTTCTTCTACTTTTTCTGAACTAGATACAAATATGATTTAGTTCTGAGTGTATCTTGGAAAGATATTTATCCTCCTAAAATTGAACCTGAATTTGAGTGAACGTATTTGATTAAACTTTCAGGACAATAATTTGTGAAAAAAAAGACAACAAAATATGCTAACAAGGACTTCTCAGCAAATCTCTGAAATGAACTGAGCAAACAAGAAACCCTTGAAAGCCAAATGACAAACATTAATTTCTTAAAAACACTTATGAATCTATAAAACTCATTTCTTAGGTACATCACACAAGGAGATTTTCAAGATTAATAGAATTAAAAACCAACATGTACATAATTAGACAGGATTAAAATGCTTCCAATTTATTGACCAAAGAGAGAGAGAACCTCTGCAAAAGTTGGGTAGCTGGCTGCACAGTTAAGCGTTAGGACCTCTACCGGGCTTCCCCATTCCAAAGGTCTACTGTGAAGAGACACGATCCATGAGGACTACCATTTGAACTAAGTAGACTGATTATTTTGCCTTTGTGTTCAGGGTTCTTAAATCACTGTTTTAGAATATATACATTTGGCTAACATTTTGGTCTATATTTAGTAATAGTGCTCCTTCATAGTTTTTTCCTATCAACTCAAATTAAAATGGCACTCATCCATAGGAAGAAAATAGAATCGGTGCTGAAGCAGCCTCAGTGAAGAGCTTTCCCTCTAACTTTTTCCTGCTCTGGAAAGACTTCCTCTAGAATACCTTCCAGACAGTCTACACAACATGCTTTGAGTATTGCTACTCTAAATATTTCAGGTTTAAACTTGGACCAGTAAACATTAGGTGGGGACAGGGTGGGGAAGAGGGTGCACTCACACTGTTTTGGCTCCTGGAGAACTGATTCACTGTATTTCATCAATAACTTTTTTAAAAGTTATGCTTATTGAGGTTAAGATGATTTATAACAGAGCATGTGTGTTATGGGTCTAGTTCACACATCTAAAAATGTGTGTTATTTTACCATACCCACCACCACAATTCCAGCAATCCTCCACTGCACTCCCCCCTCTTTTCTTTGGTTCCACCCCTCCTAACTGCCCTTAAGAAAAATAGCCCTGTGCAACACACCACAATCTTTATTACAGGGTTTTAGATGAGAGGTATCACCTAATACATAGCACACTTTAGTCTTAGTATCTACAAAAGTTATGCTTCTATAAAAACTATCTTTAAGCTGTTAGATATTGTCAACCTCTGAAATATGTAATTTTATTTTCTTTGGCTAACTTTCATCCAATTTTTCCATTTCCCTGTCTTTATTTTCCCTTTTAACCAACTATAATTTTTATACACTAACATTATTTCAGAGATTACATAAAATTGGAGTATATACAAATATTTGATTTTAGGCGTCTTTACAAAAATTCTATGCATATACTGACATATATAACAGCATAATCACATATTAATATATCATTCAATTTAACCCAAAGAAAATAAAGGCCACAAACCTATCATTAATTAATAGGATTAAATTAATATAAAGGATTGTTTTCAAAGAAAATCAATAAAAACAAAGTCATTCCAGATTCTTCCCAGAGACCTTGGTTTGAAATTCAAGTTACTAACAGAATCAATATAACTCAAACAAAAAGGAGTAGGTGTGAGGAACACCAGTGGGAAGTCAATTTGTGTGAAGGTCTTTCCCTTACCAGAAATACTTGATGCAATTTTGACTTTGATGGGAATTCTTTGTATAGTCTGATGATGAAATTTATTAGCTAGAAGTTCAATAAAAGTTTTCCACAGGCTATTACATCTATTTCTTATACCCCTGCCTAATCGTTAGTAAATCTTGGTACAGGGAAAGACCAATCAATCCATCCAGCCATCTAGTCCTCTCTCCTCATTCATTTATCAAAGGTAGGTAAGCTTTAGAGGGAAAAAAATGAATTACAATAAAACAGGCAAAATTAGTAAGATCTAAAATAGAAAATAGGTTGTAGCCAAACAAGGATGAGTACAAATCTAGCTGTGTAAACTCGGAGAAGTTATGTAAACTTTGTGGGTTCCAGTTTGAACACTTCAAGGAGAAAATCACCCATCCATGGCAGAGTCACAAAAACTACTGGACATGCAGTACCTAATGCAGTATGTACCTAAACAGCATATGTACCTAAAGCAGTACAAAACAGATAATGGAAATATAAACTGCACTGAGCAAATAGAAAATAGAGCATATTCCCAAAACAAAATTAGACCTGAAGATTAAATATAACAAAGTGTGTCTTTAGCCTGAGTGATAAGCCTAATATATGCTTTTATCTGTGCTTTTTAGAAGAGAAATATTTCCTTCGAAGTTGTATTTGAAATTCCAGAACTGGTGAGTAATAACAGGACAAAGTTGTTTAATATCGCTATTCAACATTAACAACATTGAAAACATGAACAAAGCATGACACTGAAAGAACAGTCAATATCCATAGACACTTTCAATTATAAGCAAGCATTGTAGATCAGACTTGTTAAGTGTTTCATCATGTCAGCAGAAGTACATAGTATGAATGGTGTAAATAATGTAATCATAAAATAGCAAAGTAATGATAGCTGTGAACCTGATGGCTTGCTGTATACAATGAATTAATTCATTTTCAAATAAGTAAACAATTAGGGAAATGCACAGTAAGGTAATATGAGTTAGTCAGTGATTATATGGCCACATAACCTTAGGGAGCTAGAAAATATAAACTACAGTATGTTTAGCGAGGTGGTAATGTCAGCTTACAATAGCATGGATGTTTTAGGGCTGCGGGATTATACCTCTTGAGATGCATGTAATCACACCACCAAAGCACACATCACACTCTACCATGGTTCACTGGGTGGGCTACTCTTCCCTGCCCACTGCTTTAGCTTGACCCCAGCCTCTTGGTCTATCATTTTCTACAGTCAGGTTTAAAGGCATTGTTTTGATCTGTCCATTCACTTTTTTTTTAAAGTCCATATAAGTGAAATCATCTGTTACTAGTATTTCTTCTGGCTTGTTTAGCATGCTACAGTCCCAGCCATGTCACACATGGCAAGATAAAATTGCTTTTAAGAGTGGAGTAACAATCTATGGTGTACACATAACAGCTTTAGCTACTTACTTTTGGGCACTTAAATTGTTTCCCTAACTCCCTAAGTAGTGCTGCAATGAACACAGGAGTGCAGGTAACCCTTGATTTAGTGCTCTAACACTCTTCTGGTTCATACCTAGCTGTGGAATTGATGATCACTGATTTATTTTCAATGTTTTCAGAAACTTCTATAACTATTTCCCGTAGGTACTGGACGAGTTACACTGATTTAAAAATTATGTGAGGTTTCCTTTTTGAAAGAGATCAGATTATAATATAAATCTAACATAGATTTGTTTCTTCTGTTGATTGGTCTCTTCTGTTAATACTCTTAATAGCAACACACCAATTTTTAAGGATATGTTTATTATGCTACTGCATTTATTTTATTTTTAAATAATTTATTTATATATATTTCACATCATTTCAGTCCCTGGGGGTCACCCACCATCTCCCCTCCCCACCCGCTCCAGCTGGTCCGCACTCTCCGCTTGTGCAGTTTCATTTGGTTGACCATATATTAGTGAAACCATTTGGTTTCTGTCCCTTTCTATCTGGCTCATTTCTGTTAGAATGATTTCTTCTAGCTACATCCAGGTTTCCATAAATTCATCAAATTTGTCATTTTTAATTGATGAGTAATACTCCATTGTGTATATATACCACATCTTTTTCATCCACTCATCTGTTCTGGGGCATTTGGGTTGTTTCCATGTCCTTGCAATTATAAATAGTGCTGCAATAAACATCCGAGCACAGGTGTCCTTTTATACCCACATTGAGGTCTCCTTTGGGTTGATTCCCAGAAGTGCGACTGCTGGGTCAAATGGTAATTCCATTTTCATTAGTTTGAGGGTCCTCCACACAGCTTTCCATAGTGGCTGGATGAGTTTACATTTCCACCAGCAGTGTAAGAGTGTTCCTTTCCCTCCACATACATGCCAGCACTTGTTGTTGTCTGTTTTTTTGATGTGGGCCATTCTTATGGTGTAAGGTGGTATCTCATTGTGGTTTTGATTTGCATTTCTCTGATTGCTATTGACATTGAGCAATTTTTCATGTGCCTGTTGGCCATTTGTATTTCCTCTTTGGAGAAGTGTCTTTTTAGTTCTTCTCCCCACTTTTTGATTGGGCATCTTGTTTTGTTTTTGTTTAGTTGTGTGAGGGCAATAAGGCAAGAGAAAGATATAAAAGGGATACAAGTAGGAAAAGAGGAACTAAAACTATCATTACATGTGGATGATATGATTCTATATGTAGAGAACCCAAAAAAATCCACAGAAAAACTTCTTGAAATAATTAACCAGTTCAGTAAGGTTGCTGGCTACAAGATCAACACACAGAAATCAGTAGCCTTCCTATATGCAAAAAGCCAAGCAGAAGAATAAGAAATTTAAAAAGTCATCCCATTTACCATCACACCAAAATTAAATACTTGGGAATAATCCTAACAAAATACGTAAAAGAACTATACAAAGAAAACTTTAAAACACTACTAAAAGAGATAGAAGAAGGCACAAAGAAATGGAAAGACATTCCTTGCTCATTGATGGGAAGAATTAACATGATCAAAATGACCATCCTACCAAAAGCAATCTACAGATTCAATGCAATCCCCTTAAAAATTGCAATGACATTCTTTAAAGAAATGGAATAAAAATTACAAAAATTCATATGGAATAACAAAAGACCTCGAATATCAAAAAACCTCCTCTCCACAAAAAGAGAATGGAGTTCTAACTATTCCAGACTTCAAGCTATACTACAAAGCCATAATATTTAAAACAGCATGGTACTGGTAGAACAACCAACAATCAGACCGACCAATGGAACAGAATTGAGAGTCTGGAAATAAAGCCACACACATACAGCCAATTAATTTTTGAAAAAGGAGGGAAAAACTTACATTGGAACAAAGATAGCTCTTCAACAAATGGTGCTGTGAAAACTGGACTAAGACATGCAAAAAAATGGACCAAGACATCTCTCTCATACCATGTGCAAAAATTAATTCAAAGTGGATAAAAACTTAGATATCAGTCCTGAAACCATAACATACATAGAGGAAAACTTGGGCAAAACCCTCCATGAAGTACAATTCAGAAATCCCTTTCTGGAATCATCTGCAGAAGGCAAAAAATTCAAGGAAAACAAAAACAGATGGGACTTCTTCAAACTAAAAAGCTTCTGTACTGCAAAAGAGACAAAAGAAAAAACTAAAAGAAGCCCAACCAAATGGGAAAAAAAATTTTTCCTTCCACAAGAGTGATAAGGGATTATGCTACTGCATTTAAACTATGTTTCTAAGAAGACATCCCATTTAAGAATTCCTTATGTCTGTTAAAAAGGAATAAAAGCTGATTGTCAACTTCATGATTCTTAAATCAAAGGAGAATTATCTAAATCATGCAAAGTGTCATGAAAAATTTGCCCTCAACAATACAAATAACATGAACAGGTATATGTCACAGATAAAGTAGGTTGCCTCTAAATACCTTTCTTTATCATCTGGGTTGATATCATAATGTGAGTTAAAGTGACCGTACAAAAAGCAATGTAGGAGCCAACAGTCCTGAAAACTTGTTGTCAAATTTAAAATTGATGTGTAAAATGCTAATAAAATGATCAATTTTGATGAATCCATAGAAAGCACATTCTTAGAGATGTGTAGTTTTGACTTATATCTCAATTAAATATTGATTTCAGCACCTAACAATTAAATGTGTATTAGGTACTTCTCTAAGAGGGACTGCAATGCTCATTTACATAAAAAAGGAACCTCATTCTGCTAAGATGAGACCATTTGATGATGTCATGCCTATTTTGCTACAATTCTAGCTTAGAAACTAAGGGAATCAACAGGGAAAAGAATAAATTTCAACTTAGTTTTTATTCAAAAAAAAGCTTATTAACAGGAAAGTTGCAGAAATTTTAAAATTTCACATGCTACACAAAGAAAGAATAAAATGCAAACAGCAGATATATACTGAAAAAGCACATTTAGAGATAGATAAGAAAACATGAGATAGATAAAGACACTTGAAAAACAAGGTAACATTTTCAGGGAAAATAAATGATTTCAAAAACAAAGGCCTTTGGGTAGGAAGTTCATATTCCAGGTTGTCCTCAGGCAAGGAAAACTCATTTTCTGATCCCAAGCACAGGCAGTGTTGTTGAAATGTAGTTCAAAGAACATACATGTTCTGGCCTCTCCAGGGGTATCAGAGAAACATGCAGATTCCTATGCCAAAGCACCATTGTCCAAAACAGGACCCAGGGAATTTTTACTTAAACAAGTAGTGGTGGTAATTTCTAAGCAAGTTAATATGAGAGTACTTCCAGAGGGGAGTAACATACAAGGTCTTTTCATTAAGTATAACCTAAGATCCCAAATAAAATATGTAAGTATTAATTAGGAGAATTAGTGGTTTAATAATAATCTCCTGTAGTAAAGATGACAGTAATAAAAATACCAGCAACGTTAGAAAAAAGTCCATCTACTATTTAGAAGGAGAACTGCAAATTCTTAGCAACCACTTAGCAAGCCTTCTGCTTTTTTTTAGCCATTGCAGATCAAATCTGAGAATTAGTTTCAACTGTCATATCAATATCAGGAAGTTTTAACACTGTGGCCAGCAATGTTGGCAGTCTACCTAGAAACTACAACCACTCCACCATTTCTCGTTAATGAGACCTGGAATTTGTTCAGGTATCACTGGCCTGTTGTGGAAGAATATCAATGTCTCTCAACATCAGGGCTGAATTCCTATTAGTCCATTTTAGTCAAGATAATTACATTTGCCTTATCAGTTATTAGATTAGGAAGGGGCACGTGACATAATCATAAAAAGTGAAACACAAAAGACTATCTTCTGGGGGAGCTTCTAGGAATAGTTTCCTTTGCATGCTGGTATGTAGAAACCATTGTGATATGATGACTGAATCTATAGTGACCATTATTTGTAAGCATGGGAAACGTGTCTAGAAGAAAATACAAAAAGGACGGAAGGTGTGGGGTGGAGGTGACAGAGAAAGAGAGGATAGAAAATATGAAAACCTAGGCCCTCTCCCCTCCATGCTATGCATGAAACCCTGGGTTATTAAGTAGTCAAATATCTTTCCACATCATTTCATAGGCTCTGGAATTAATGTTATTCATCCCATCCTCTACTGAGGTGATTTTTCTATATAAAGGAGGCAAGTGGCATGATCTAATTATCTGTAATATTCTGATAACTGGGTCTACTTTTTTTTTTTTTTTTTGAGACTAGGTCTCCCTATTTTTGCCTGTGGAACCGCAGGCTCACGTTCCCCGGGGTACCACAGACTCAAGCAATCCCCAGCCTCAGCTTCCCAAGTAGCTGGGATTGCAGGCATGTGCCACCACACCCTAACTGGGTCTACTTTTAAACAGACTAATGATACTTGCTATCATGAAGAGCCCTAGTACCTATCATATGCTTAGTAGGATGATATACCCAAATAGGCATATTTGCAATATACAAACTACACTCTCTAGCATTATGAACCATAGCATCCTTAAAAAAATATTTACATGAGGGTATTAACTGGAGATACTACTACATTCTCATATAATAAAATAAGACTATAATTTAGGAAACTCAAAATTCCTCTTTTGCTATGCACACCCAATGTAGGAAGACACGGGGAATCATATAGGAAGTTTCAGATTTCCATCTTATTTGACTCGTTCATTTTTATGTGTGTCTTTGAAATGATTAGAAATGCTGATACTGGGTAAGACCCTGGACTTGTGTGATTCTGATTTGACAGTTCTGTTCTTTGCATAGACTCATCTTATTAGGTAAGATATTAAATCTCCTTGTTCATGCCGTTTTGAATTGGGTCTTTGACTTATCAACTGGGATGCCTTCAAAGGAAAATAATAGAACTACAAGGCCAGTAAAAGAAGCAGAAATAGTAAATGAGAAATATAAGGAAAATAAGAATTTCATCAATAGCTAGTAAGAAGAGACTGTTAGCTAGCACAATAACCATGTTTATGTCATATCCACAATTTAAAATTTCACTCTTTTGAAGGTACTCCCTGCCAGTAAGCACATGAGTTATTTTTCTTCAGTTCACATAGATGGGTTCTCAGTGCCTTGACAAGATATCACCAGACTATACTTGGGTATCTGACAAAAGGTGGGCTGATCAGATACTCTTTTTTAAAGTTTAAATAGGACTAAATCTGCAAGTTGCCTTTGTGCATTGCAGGCCATGCACCATTCAAACACAGAAGTTGCAAGGACACGAGTTTTCCTGCTATACGAGTTAATCAGGGAAAATTAATATGCTGGGGGGGAGTAGGTGTTATGAGAAGGAGAAATGAGATGGACCGGCAGCTCCAGCAGCTTTGGACTGCTTTCTGTGCTGCACATCTCCACAAGTTTCACAAATGCAGCTGCATATATTTATGGGTAGCAAAAAGATATGACACAATGAGCTAATCCAGTTAACTCAGTATGGTTTCAGTTCTCCTAAACTAGTCACTTAGTTTTCACTATTAATCAATTATTTCAATCTTTTCAAGCATTATGCTGGAGACCTGACACTTGAGTTCATTTTCCTGGAACCCAAAATTGACTAGGCAATTTCTGGTTCAAAGAGAAGTTGACCAGGCAATTTCTCTTTACAGCCAAAAACAATTTTTGTTTGCATAAGCTACTTTATACAAAGTGTTTTGACTCAAATTTCAAAAGAATAGAAATTACCGTGTGTAAATTATGCATAAATATTTGTGTATATTTGCAAAATATCAGAAAATTTGGGGGTGGAATATTGGAATTAGTAGGGAATAAAAGTCTTTTGTATAAGAGTGTTCTCATCATTTGTATGTGTATGAAAGCAAAGATTTAAGTAGATCTTTAAGTGGGAAGAATAATGCTAGAAGCTGCAAATACAGACAGGAAAAGCATCAAGATGACAGAGTAGTTGCTCCTAAGATCAAATATTGTGGTTTTGCAAACTCAATTTATTGCATTAAAATAGACTTTAGCTTTACTCAACATCAGGGAAGTAACACAATGTCCTCTATCAGCCCTTCATTTATCTCCTCGGTAGAGAAAATTACTTATGAGACTCCTTTGATTCTAGTTTGCATAAATTCCCAACTTTAGGGAAATATACTGGAGGTCCCAGTCCATACCTGATCTACAAGTTAATACTAGTTCCTTAAAATAAGGATATGACACGAATGGAAAAGTAGTCAAGGGTCTTAAACATTGTATAAAACGAAAGAAAAAAAGGCTCCAAGAAAAATGTCTTAAGTAACTATAATAAAATAAAAGATATAAATCTGCAAACAGAGAGGAAAAAGGAGGAAAACTATGTATGGCCACTGGTATGCTTGATCCCGTATTTGAAAAACTAACTGAACCAATCACTCAATATGCAGCATTTGCCTTTATTTCTATTTTAATACAACAAAGGTGGTTCGCCATATACATTATTCATTATAGGAAAAAAAAATCTATATCCATATGACCCATAGAATAGTAAAACTATAGTTAATATGTATCTTTTAATTTTTTGAAATATCAGTATTATTGGGCAATGATAGAAGTACAGAGTAGCACTAATGTGTGAGGGTTACAGTGCACACATTTTAGTTCTACAAAATATATCACAAGGTGATACTGTGCAGAGAATGAAAGAATTCACTGTAAATCTAAGCTACATGATATTTAAATACGTTGAATATTCTGTGAAGCTACATTTTTTTTACAATGAGCTGAATGAAGCTGCCATCTTGATGACTGAAATCAAAGTTAACATACATGCAGAAAGCCAACATACACACGGAAGATCAACAAGGTGCACTAACTATGCAAAAACCTCATCCTCTGTTTTATTCTTTTCTAAATTTTACCTATAACTTCTCTCTGCTTTGCCAATGATCCAACCACCATCCATACATTCCAGTATTTGAATTTAAGAGGCTTTTGTTTTCCCCTACAAGCCACCAGTATACTTTTCAACAGTTATTCTCATTTGGGAGTACCTAAAACATTTCAAACAAGACAAAGATAGATTTAGCTTGCAAGAGCTTTGGAGAGCCTGTAGGCCTCTTGTCAATTCACCACAATAAAAAGTTACAATCTAGTGGAAATGCTTGCCTAAGCCTTACATAGATCAAGACAATTGAACAAACAGACAGAAAGCATAGCCCTCTCTGAAACATTATAAAATTCCATTCAATTTTCATTTGTTGCCACCAAAAGATTTAGCCACACACTTATCATGGCACTGAAGTTGAGAAAGGAAGAAACATCAGGAGAAGTGAATCAGTAGTTCCAGCTACCAAAATCTTTAGTTTTTGACCTGGGGAAGTTCCTTTCCATATTGTAATGACCTCCAGGATTCCTGAGACACTTGGTCCCTTAGCTCCTTATAAGTCATTCTTTAACCCATCTTTTGGGGTTTAGATTTCTTGTCCACAGATGGCTCAAGCTGAAACATACTAACCCAACTACTAGAGTTTGAATCCTAACTGTTACTGAATAGCCCTGAGGCCTTAGTAACTGATTCATTTGCTGTGTTCCAATTGTTTTCCTGTAAATTGAGATAAGAAGGGAAAATATAGTATATTTATTATATAGCATGTGAAGTACGCTTAAGTTAACTTTGGTAAAATAGTGTGAACAGTACCTGATGAATCACTAAGAAATGTGAAAACTATATATAAGAATGGTGGGCGAGCATATGATTGATATTTATCAGGGATAAAGAATAATTTAAAAGTGTCCCCTTGTTTGTGACTTTTAATTTAATACTAGTAGATTGATACTGAAGTATATCATTAGAGAGATGTGTTCCTCGTCTTGTTTGATTTTAATGACTCCTGGTCAAGCAAATGATCAGATGAAAAAAAAAATTGAGCCTTATGTACAGGACAAAATGAAATTTTACCATTTTTTTTTTTAGTGATACCTCCCTCAATAGTTTAGTGCCTCATTCTAGTTAAATTCTCATATGTGAACAATGAGATGGCTGTGGACTTTGGCAAAAGAACCTAAAATGTACTGCTTTCAACTGAGAAGTTAAGTACATGGATGAAAAATTATAAACTGTAAACTAAGCAATTGTTCCAGGGGTTTAAACCACAGAAAACTTTTGTCTACAGATTTGCAGAAAGGCCAAAAGAACTCAAACTTGAAATAAGGGGAAAGTAGGCAAGAGTAACTTAGTGAAAGACTAAGGAGAGCCCTTCATGATGGGGCCTGGTCAAATGACTAGCAGGAGTACTGTCATTAACTCTCCTTGTTTTTACCTAGTATGGCTACTGCTGTTCATGAATATTCCACCATTCCAACTTGGTGTTAGCTGTAATGAGAGGGAAGGAAGGGGCGCCTGTATCCCCTGCTTGGAGAGATGCACTTTGGTAAAGGAAATGCATCTGCCTAGAGATATATTTCAAAGAAGAATTGTGACCAACAGGGAAGCTTGGAACAGAAGACTTGGGGGAAAAATGACAAGAAACAAGCAAGATGGACTTGTTAGAAGTCTGGGTAAATGTTAGAGTTATGAAAGGTGAATAAGCTAGCAACGGATTGGAAGGAAATTCCCTGCAGTCATACAGCTAGAGGAGAGATGGGTGTCCCCTATCAATTTGGATAGACTGCAGGATGTTCCCAGTGGCTAAAAACTCAAGGGCACTGTGTGAAAACTGGACAAAGAAATGCAAATAAGAGATCTAGTCCATTGTTAAATCATGCCTGTACATTGCACACCACATACACCTATGTCAACATATGGCAAATTCTTTTGTAATCATATCAAAGTTAAATGTGTTCAGTTTACTGATAATTTGGATTTCACTGTCACACTATCCTTTAGTAGATAAAAATCCAGTAATGAAGAGTATGAAGGAACATCTAGAAATTCACACAAATGTGCTAGCATGGGGAGAAAGTTTAATTTTCACCATCAAATAATTCATCTTTCAAAGGAAACACAAAATAAAGAAAACTATCATCTCAGTACCATCTTTGATACTTGACTCTACAACTAAAAGACAGACTACTATAAACTCAGTTGTGATTTTAAAAAAAATGTTAATATTTTTTAGTTTTTAGTTTTATTTTTTGAAATGACTACACAAATTTATAGATATATATTTACATCATTATCTACCCCAAGGTTCTCCCACTACCTTACTCGGTTGTGATTTAAACATGTAGGACTGTACATCCATGTTTAGCAGCTTTCCCCAAATGCAATTAGAACTGAAAAAAGGAAAATATATGACAATGACCATATTAAAAGGATCATTAAGACAAAGATAAGGAAAAAGAAAAATGGATAATGAAAATTTGTGAACTGAAAAGAAATTTAGTGAAATTTTCAAAGGTATTTGAGAAAAAAATTCAGCATTTGATAGGGGACACTGTAAAAATATAAGAAAGACAGTGAGAATCAAACTAATTTGTACCATAGAGTTATCAGGAATTTGAAGGAAACGTTGCAAAATCATGGACATGTATAGTTAAGGTGGAAAAAATGACGATCTGGACATGTGTTTTAGGATCAGCTCAGTCTCTGATCTCTTTTACAACTGCACACACATCAATAGAAAACAAGAGATTACTTCTTTGGAAATGATGACCCAAAGAAAATTTAGATGGAGTAAACTGCACACACTTGAGGTCAAAGTTGAAGGAGTGAATTGAAAATTGGAGAACACAAATGATACTAAATAGTGAAATCACCAACTACCTTCCCCACTTAAGGCACAGAATGCTGGTAGCCAGAATTTTATTCACAAATCCTCCCCTCAAGCAAAAAACCAGGCTTCCCTCTGAACAAATACATGTTCCAACAAAAAATACCTAAACAGAGTGACGTTAGGTTACCTCCTGGGGAAACAGCTGGAACTACAGTCACTCTATAGTGAAACATGTCTGTTGATAAGAATGATCACATATATGCAGATGCCAATTAACACTGTCTTAAATCTAAATGGGTAGTCAAACAAAACCAGGCATTGGAGGGAAGTCTCAATCTGTAACAATGATCAAATCTCATATTAAACAGCAAATGGATTTGGGACAGAAAGGGTCATGTAAAAATATATATTTATAATACAGGCAGAGAAATTAAAGAGATATTACCTAACAGAAAGCGGACACAGAACTATGGCAAGAAATGTTGAGAAAGTTAAGATAGTTCTTGGATAATACATATATGATAGCAATATGACACAAAATTAACTAAAATGATTAAGAGATAAACACGAGGGTGTGGTTCAGCACTCAACAACAACAAAAAAGATAGTTGGAAAATAAAGACTAGAATCCTTGAGAAGACACAATATCCAAATAATGGACCTCTCAGAATGAAGGGGGAAAGGTAGGGCAGGGAATTTACTAAAAATTAAGAAGTAATTGAGACTTTCCAAGAACCTAAGTTTGTGGATTGAAAGGGGCGCAGCGGGTCCAGCACAGTGAATGGAAAGACAGCAAAGAAACAATCATGACATTTCAGGACACTGGGAATAAAAATTACAACCATAAAGGATAATCATAAATTCAATTCTTTTCTTCTCCTTTTGAAGTTATGACCACTATTTAACTTCTGTCTTCCTTACAAAATGAAAGCATCAACCCTTAAAAAAGAAAGTGATCTTTCTAAAATATTACCTGAAGATTAATATAAATATAACCTTGCCAGCTTTATGATTCCATAGAACTGCTATGTCCTCAGAAATTTGTATTTAATCCTCCCTAAAATGAAATAACTCTTAATGGCCTATGACCAAGGCAGTTATTTTTACTTTGGTTCTTTCATCGACTTCTTACTCAGTGATGAGACTGATACCATATACATATAAATTGCATCAACTATTTTTATTTCAAGTAAAAATTTGGCCTACTTAACTGTTTTGACTTTCTACTTGACTATTTCTGAAGTCTGGATGTGTACACATTTTCTCCTAATAATTGAGTATGAAGTTCCCATTTCTCAATTGCTAGGAGGGCATATATTTAATTTCACTTATCAGGCTAAGAAAATCACATTTGCCTTTCTTCTAAAGAGGTTTAAAACTATTTTATATTATTCCAATATATGCCTGTGCATAGAAAACCACTGATACCAATTCATCATCAATGTGAGAAGTCATGAGTCATGGTTAATTCACAGAACTTCACTCTGAAGACCAAAATACTGACTTAGGCCAAGACTGCATGAAATGATTGTCTACAGTATATTGTACTTATTTACTACTTGTTATGCCCATATTCTCTGATCAAGGCATCTTTGGAAATTTCCCTTTAAACAGGACATACTTTCTGTAGTAATAGAAATCTTTTACTTAAATTTATTTTTAATGTCAAGTAACAAACACACACACACAAAAAATGTAATGAAACATTTATACTAATATTTAGCTAGCCAGAAACAAGTGGCAAGCTTTCAGGTAAGTGAAAGATCTGATATTACCAGACTAAAGTTTAAATTCAACTGCTTTGCTGCAGGAAATCTATTTTCCAAAGCCCACATCTAGATGCACAGTCTGACAGTAGGAATAAACACTTAAAATTGAATTTATCCCAAAACATTCAGAAAGTGTAATTACCCTATCTGTAGCTATAAAGAAAGCTCACAGACAGTTTCCCAAATAACAAGCCATTTTTAATAGTGAAGAGTTCACCAAGTCTAGAAATTGTAAAAGGACCTGGAAAAGGAAAGATACACAGAACTCTTAGGTTCAAGTAGTTTCCTTATCGTAAGCACCAGATGTCTTCATTCTTCGTCCTGGGACTTGCTCATCTTTTTGTGCTATCACATCAGGACAAAAACGGGAACAAGTTTATAGAGAAAAGAAGTGCCAGTGTAATGGTTCTGCAGCCAGATAAAGTAGAGATAGCAAGTCATGTTCACAGTGCAAAAGGACACGCATTTTCTAAAATAGGAATTCTAATCCTACTGGGCTTCTCTGTGTGTGAATTTAACCTTTAGAATTAGAATTTTGAACCCCTGGAAATGAACTAATGCTTTGTGTAAACTGCAGAAAACAGATGGGAGTGTGTTCCAGGCAGCACATTTAAATACAAAGACCATTTCTGTACCTGTAAAATCTGCTGTACAGTCTCGAAAAATAAATACGAGTTTAACAAATCAAATGAAGCTACCCCACACCACAACTCAGATTCAGAGGCAAGAACGACTTCTGGGATAGCCAAACACTCACATCATCACAGAAATGAGAAATGTACACTTGGTCTGACACAGGGAGTCCAGCCCCCCTCCTATTTTAAAAGAAATAAATCTTATCCTACAGGTATTACAGAAAGCTTGATCTTCCTGGTGCTGCAAAAAAACTTGGAGATTGCTTTATTACCAGTTAATTACCAGTTTTTGAAGTTTTTAGTAGCAACATGAATAGAAAAGAGTTACTTCAAATGCATCTTGAATTCAATGATTTCTGTTCATTTTGGTAGAAAAGGAAACTTTTAGATGAGAATGCTATAATTAAAATTTTAAGTGTTTTAATGTAAAATATACTTCACAAAATTTGTTGCTATAACCATTCTAAGTGTACCATACAGTGGTACTAAGGGCACTCATACCATCATCACCATCCATCACCATCCATCTCCAGAACTCAACTCTTGCAAAGTTGATACTCTATATGCACAGATAACAGCCCCCACGCCCACCCTCAGTTCTTGAAAATTACTTCTACTTTCTGTCTTTACAATTCTGACTACTTTAGCTATTTCACAGAAGTGGAACCATATCGTATTTATCTTTTGGTCGCTGTTTTATTTCACTTAGCCTAACATCTTTAAGCTTCATCCATGTCGCAGCATGTGTCAGAATTTCCTCTTTATTGAGTTGAATTAATATTATATTGTATGCATTTACCACATTTTGTTTATCCATTCAACAGACTACTGGGCTACTTCCATTTAAAAATTGTGAACAATGCATTTGTGAATACGAAAAACTCTTAACATTTAAATGTATGTTTAATGCAACTTACTTTCTAAAGTTGTTTAGATAGAGTTAACAGTGATCTATAGGATATATCTTCCAATCTCCCAGTTTTTGTAAACCTTCAGAGATCGGCATTATGGTCATCATCATTTACCCTGATAATTTCAACTAGAGATAAACTAGTCGTGGCAATCACTGCGTTGTGTGGCTTTCCAACCAACACTCAGGAACCCTAAGGTCTATGCTGGCAAGAAAAGAGTAAGAATAGGAAAGGACACAAGAGAGCTCTTGGGTAAAAGAGGCAGGATCAATTTGTCTACATAATCTACCTTAAATTTGAGTAATTAAATGTTTGTTCTCTAGAAAACATGGCCTATATAGTAAAAATAACAGAACTAGGTAATATTTTGCAGTCACACAGAGCCATTTTTATTTTCTTTCTAATTGTCAAAACTAAATTTCAAATACTCATTTTGCGAATCTTACAAGGAAAACTAAGACAGTAGATGTGCAGTTTATTTTCCAACCCCTTGTAAGGCTAAGCTTATACCTCAAGTTAGAATGTTCTCCATTTTACAGCTATTGAGTCAGTCAGTACAAAGAGGAGGCTTTGCCAGATTTATGGAACCATTTCAGATAAATGTGGAAACTTTTATGTTCTTAAAAATTACAACTCATTATTTCCTCTCTGTGACACTCAACCTAAAGTTGTAGTACTAACTTTAACCTTCCCTATTATTGGGGGGGGGGAGTAAGGTATTAGAAATGTTAGACAGGTGTTTGAATCAAACTTCCTGACTGACAATTTCTACTCTACCATAACTCTTCACATTCACGGATTACCTATAACTCCCAAAGTTTAAGAATCAGAACAAAGTAAATATCAGAACTGACATATCACTTCAAGTTCAATCTTTTTAATTTAATGATTTAATATTTAGTATAACAAGCTATATAACAAAGCCTCAGTATTAAGAGAAAGCAGAAATCGCAGTCTCGATGTATGTGTGAAATCATGTACAGGCTCTGGCAATTACCACCTTGCTATCAGTCAGTTGTTGCTGGTTGAATTTTTAGATTCTCAATATATATTAATCTTGGATTCTGACAGCAAACAGAATTCCCAGAAAGATTCATAAACTCCTAAAATCATAAATTACTACTGACATATTCCCAATGTTCTATAGTTTCTTTGCTCAATAGGGCTACATATAAAAGCATATGATTAAAAGCTAAAATATCAAATTCATAAACACAGCACATACTAAATACTAAGACAGTGGAAAATGCAGTGAATAGTATTGAGTAGTCTTTGACAGGTAAGAATTCAGCTTCCTAGCTATGTTCACAGCATCATCATTATACAGAATGGTGTACTGAAATCTCCAATTTGAGAACTTACAGGTTCCCAACACATTATTCCTTGGAATATAATTCCTAGGATATTTGTAAGTACGTTATTCATATAAACCATTCGTATTTATTTTATTTGAAAGACTGATTGACTGATAAATTAGATTGTGACCACACATCCACACAAATTCTGAACATGGTTCCTGAAAATAACCTTAACATTGAACTTCAAGAGTCAGTGTTTCTTGTTCTTGCTTGATTTCCACTTAGTTATACATCTTTCAAATGTGTAATATTTTTATATATATTTAATAAGCTTATTTTAATTGAGGTAATATCAGATACCCCCACCAGGGACATTCACCATATGCGCCTACCATGTCACCCATATTCTACCTCTATGCTTCCTTCCCTCTTCTACCTCTATGCTTCCTTCCTTCCTAACCCCTTGCCAAGTCCTTGATCTAGCAGTTCTGGAGCTACCTATCAAGAGTTGTTAATCTTTTTTTTTTAATCTGACTATAGCCCGCATGGAAGTGTCAAAAAGTATTAAATACAGATCTGCCATTTGACCCAGTAATTTCACTCCTAGGTCACCTATAATACACTTTTCCAAATATCCTGACTTTCCCACAATTTGAGACTCACAAAAAACATACATTTCTGAGAAAATGTTGGGGAAAAATTCACACATGGAAACACTACTGAGAATACTTTGTGATCTGTGAAAGCTCTGGATACAGTTGTTCATCCCATTAGAATACAAAGACAGTCCTCACTGTGACTTCCACTCACCAGGTTAAACATTTAGCATTGCTTTGCCACATTACAAAACACAGTATGTAGAAGAAAAGGAGTTACATTTGAAGTATAGTTTTTTTTTAACGTGCTTAATCCATATTTCCTTGAAAATTGAAATAAAAAGGAGAAAATAGTATTGAATCACTTATAAACTTATTAACCTATAAACTGGCCACAATTACTCCAGATAATCTTGATGTTGCATTCCTCACACACACAGATGTTATACCTGTTGATTCAGCATCAATTTTCTCAATAAATTTAGAAATTCATCAAATGCTTTTATGATTACATTGTATTTTATTGCATGAACAATAAAAATTGAATTGATACATATTTACTATTCTAATTTTCATTATTCAAAAATCTGGAGAAAAACTAACCTTCTGCACACAGCTTTTCAATGATTGTTGATGATGCAATAATTTATCTAAGTATTTTTAAATGAAACAAAGCTTAGTAAATATTTTTCCTTGATTTTTATTCCTGTTAAAATTATGTTTATTGTTTCTTGAATCAAATGTATCATTTTTTGGCAAGATGATTGTGTTTTATTTTAAGTTTGACAGTTTGTCTAAATGAAAAAAAGTATTTCATTAGATGATAAGTTGGAACATTCTACCTATTATTGTCAATTTACTTAATATGATCCATGAAATGTGCTCATGATTTATATTGTATTTACCAATTAGGATTACCGTTTAAAGGTGAGCTCATTTCTTACAGGAAAAATTCTACCTCTGTGTATTTCTTTAGTAGTCATTATTATAAAGCTATATGGCAGACAAGAATAACTTCACTTTTAGACAAAAGGCAAAGAGTCATATTTGTATGAACAACACATATCATAAATTACCATATTTATTTGGGCAAGTAGGACCAATGAAAGTTATTTATAACTATAGATTAATCAGTAATAACATTTTTAAGATGTCTGAGCATATGCTGAATATTATAGGTCTGGGCTGTCATGAAACTTTTATTGCCTATAAGAAATGCTAGTAGTTTTCCAGGATATAAACTTTTGCTTCCTAGAGAGTAGACCACATTATGAACATACTTTTAATAGGACTTCATTTTCTGATGATGGCTATAATGCAGCTGTGTACTCCCACTATTCCTGCCCTAGGCCAGACACCGTTGGATATTACAGATGTTTCATCCTGGAAAATTTTTCAACTGACTTTAAAAGTAGATTATATCTAATTAAAATGCATGTCTTCTACCATTTTAAAAAAAAAATTAAAAAGTGGTGCATAATGAAGTAAATAAATGCTTTGAGAGGTGAGATGGGAAAGACAAACTGTAGTTTAGTAAGCTCCTAGAGAGTGATATCAACTCTATACACAGGGCCTCTTGGTGAAAAGAAACCTCTCAATCTAGGAAACGTTCAATAAGAAAATGCTTCTCAGAGGTGAGGTTCAATCCTAGGTCAATAAGGAAATGGATAAGAGGTTAGAATCATGCACATTAAATATACCACCATCCAAATTTATTTCATCCATGTCATAATGGGGATGCATCTGAGAACAAAGCATGCAATGCACTGGTCTGATACAACATATAGGATTAAATTTCAGTAAACTCTACTTTCTATGTTTTGCTTCTTGTCTAAAGTTAATTTATTTTGGAATATATGATTGATTTTTTTAATATGTAGGATAGGCTAACTGGCAATTTAACTCAAAGGGAATTAAGCGTATTTATTAAGAAATGCCCCGGGTTCAAAATGTATAGAGAAAAGAGGGAAAGAACAGAAGTAGACAAACTCATTACATGATCAACCCAATAGCAATTTCTACCAATCTTACAAAAAACTCTATAGCGTGAATGACCCTATGTAACAGGAGTTTCAACTTTGATGTGCAAAGGCTCGTATATTTTGTCATGGTTCAGTCCTGAATGAGATCAGTCCAAGAAACTGGCATAACTTAAGGCCCTTGTCCACAAACAAGGCAATCTCTGCAAGGGGTGACAGTTGAAGGCTGTCTACCAACAGCCCCTCCATGAGTTTAGTTAAAATGCCTATGAAGGGGAATCTCAGCAATGTTACTACAGCATCTACCACACTGAATAAATTATGCACAAAAACGGGAATTCTTTCCTGAGTGCCTTCACGGGTAGAATTTTTTCTTAAAATGAGAGTTTCAAAAATAATGATAGATGGAAGGTATTCATACTTTTCTGATTCTAACATGATAGTTTTGATTATTGACATTTAAATCATGAGGTCTGAAAAGACTTTACAACTCATGCATAAAAATACTTTTTTTAAACATACAAACTTCCTAAGACATAAGCATATCCCTTAAAACACAAAATATATAATTTTATATATTATATTTGTACAACTATATTTTCATATCACAAACCCTTACCAAGGAGTTAAAAGATATTTAAAAGTGACAATTAAAATGAAAAACAAGATGTAATATTTTCTCCAGCATAAATCTCACTTTCAGAAATATCTATCTGGATTCTTCTCTTGCTTCTAAAAAATAATTCTTTTAATATTGCTCAGAAAGGCAGTATTTCCGTTTATCCTAAACTCCAGTAAGTAAAATTTCAGCAGTCTCTCCGTACCATCTTCACAGTTTCATGATGCCACATGCTGAGCTTTTGTTGTTGTTGTTGTTGTTAGAGAGTCCATTCCCCATCAGGAAACCTCATGACTATTTGGTCTCCTTCCATGTTCTTTGCCCACATCCATTGCACCTAAAGATTATACTCCATTTTTAGGCACACAATTATTTAGAGCTGCAGATGGACAGGTTATGATAGTAGCTAAAGTCTAACGGTAGAATCAAAATAAAATACAGAACCGAAGGCTCCAATTCCTAGTTTGGAATTACTTCTGCAGTATCTTGTTGGAAATGTGTTTGCTTGGTAGAGATACACTGTGAATGTTCAACAGGGATCTTTTTTATTGATGTTTTAAAGCAGTCTGTAACTGAAACATCCACGTTATCTTGTCTTTAATGTCAACTACTTCTTTCTACATATGACTTCTGAAATCTTAGTAACTGAAACTCACTATGAATTAAACACTCTCCAGTGGTATTTTTAGTGTGTCACAAGGTAAAATGTGAAAGTAACAAGACAAGAAAAAAAAAAAAGCATGGGAAAACAGAATATGGAAATAATACTTCAGAACAAAAAGACGAGACATCCCTTCTAGGATGTGTGAGAAGCAGTATTTCATTTGAAGAGTTGCTGGGAACAGGAGGAGACTTCAAAGATTCCCATTTAATTGCTATCATTAAGGTTCAATCAACCTACTCAGCATATGAACTCTCAGACAGATGGAAGGATGTAAGTATGTGATGTGAGCCACTACTTGTTATGTACACTCCAGGGTTTAGTAAAGACAAAACCAAAATAGATGAAAAATCATTCACCTTAAAAAAAATAAATAAAAGCCTTTATTGAAAGAAAACCTACAACTCCAAAGCATGACCAAAGAGAAAAATTCATGTAATAGTTCACTTAGTGTCATGTCACTTTCAAATAATTTTTAAAAGGGAATATTTGGGAGGCTACTTATCTGTTAATTAAGTTATATTTCCTAACTACTGGTAAAATTATAATTATTGCAATTATGATTTTTCAAACTAATCTTAGAACTTAAATGTAATGTCTTCATTGGTTTTAATGTAAACATTGCCTGAAAAATCTTGTTTTAACGTAAACATTGCCCATCTAACATTAGAAGGAATGAAAAACTGGGAGTAATGGCATGAGAGTGAATTGGAGACATTGATGTATTTGTCTGAAAAATAATTACTACTATGAAATGTCAGTTTGAATTTTGGTTCTTAAGAACAAGAAGAAAACACAAAATAAAAGCATGATTTATTCTGTATGCTAGCTGCCTTATCCCTGCCTTATCCCCCTGCAATTAAAATACATCCAAGATGCAGATTTGCAATTGCTTTTTAACTAGAACTGTTCAAATATCCATCAATTTAAAAAACTGCTATTGTTTTGATTCAGTGAGTAAATTGAGTTTTATATCTCAAAGTTTAATCCAAATCTATAAGAAATATCTGTAATATGACCATTACTCTGAAACAAATTGTAATTGACTTAAAATGTTAGATAATAGCTACTCTATTATGAATCATGTATTTCTATGAAATGAAAAAGTAAGCATTTCTCACATTTGACTAGCTATAAATAATGTATTTTTTATGGAGTTGATTTTAGAATGTTCTTCATAAGAAATTTCCATTCGTGATTCAAAACTAGCCCATTCCCAAACCTATAGTTACATGACATTGGTAAATCACTAGGCATAAACCTGAGAGAAAAATGCATTAAGCAACTTTATGTTGATTAATAGACATTGGCTAATAATTCAATGTATTTTACACTGCATATGACTTAAGCCAAAGCAAATACTGCATTGTAAAATTAAGAAGGCGGCTTGGCATTACCTAATGTCATTATGTATGTGTTCAACTACACACTAACTACTTAATAAAATATATAGGATCAAGATAATAGAATTTTATCATTTCCATATTTATTAGATATTTTATGAAAAACATCTTTTCACAGATAAATGTAAGTTCTCACCTCCAACTCTCCCGAAAATATATTGCTCAACAGTTTCAAAGATAATGAGGGCATATGTGGTCCTCTGTAGATTCCAACTTGGTATTCTTAATGATATCTATACCTGGTTAAAGCCAATATCATCAAAGAAAATGTGATGTGTTGATAAATCATAAAATAGTATGCATAATATCTATGGTCAAATGGATTACCATTAATCATATTATATACAGTTATTAGTGTTTATAAAATACATACCATATCAGTTATAACTTGTTTCTGCACATGTGTATGTATATATAAACATATATACATGCATCCTCATATATGTCACAATCCTAGCAGTTTAGATGAGAGTTACTTATTTTTGGTTTTTATTTTAGTTCTATTTGGTCATTTTTAAAACCATGTCCTCTAGAAATCATTATGAACTCTGTATGCAACTGAAAAAAATAGAATAATCACCTTCATATCAAAAGCATGATCAGTAGGGACCAAGGCATTATACCCTGCTAGAGAACACTGAACAATGTGGGAAGAAATGGTATTTCAAATCAGATTTAAAGAAATGTCAGAGGAATTAAAGAATGGGTTCATGTGTTGATGCATATCAATTCATACATACCTACATTTTCTATTTTTTTCCCAAATTGAGTTCCATAAAATAAAAATCTGCAAAACCCTTATCAAAACAAAACAAAAACAAAAAACAAGGCCTATGATAAAATAAATTTAGAAGATTCTAGTCTTCTGTTCAAGTTTATAGCATGCACTTAAATTTCTCAGAAACAAGAAACTAAAAAATTTGTTAACTTTTAACCCATGTGTACCAAACTTACTTAGTCATTAAATTGTATTAATATTTCATGGAATGAATGTTCCATGAACTATCAACTGGGAAACTCAGCTCAAGTTCAATAGCAGAGGACAGTTTTAGGAGAATAGAGTAGAAGTAATTCTTACATATTGTGGCATATACTACTTTATGGATTAAAATCATGAACTGATTTGCCTGGTGAAATTTATATGGAAGATTTATAGGATTTTTTAGAAAATGGATTCTATAATTTTCTACCTTTAGTGGCTATGTGTCTGGAAGGTCTGTGGATAGAGGGAGGTTCTACTGTACTCTGGTAAAGAAGAATAGCAAGGCAAAATACTTGACATGGCAAAAATACAAAGATTGGGGTCATCTATAATATCACATTCATACTAATATCAAATACATATACACAATTGTCTGTATTGAAATTAAAGAGTGACTTAGAAAGAGCACTTCAACAAATCCCATACATAATTTTAAGTTCCAGTTCCTAAGTGCTGATGTCTATAGATGTTTTCAGTCAATTCAATGGCTTTATTCTTCTCATTTCAAAATACAGAGACAGTTTATACCAGAAAGGATTAAGGGCCACTCATAATAATGTCACATGGACACCAGCTAGGATGAATAATCCACCCCTAATAGATCTGAACAATCTTAAAGCAATAGTTCTGAATCATCTTATACCATTCCTTGTTTCCTAAAGCAAAGAATTCTCTACTTTCACACATGTGATTGCTTCTTAATTCCTTCCTAATGTTTATAATAGAGAGTATTTCTCAAAGTTGGCCCTCAGCAAAGCAGTATCAGAAGCATTTGGGAACTGATAAAAATGCAAATTCACAGGTCCCATGCCACAGCTATTATATCAGAATCAGAGTGAGAACCTCCAGAGAATTCTGATGAACACTCAAGTTTGGGAACCACTGTGGCAGAAAATAGATTGGTGACTATCCTGGATGTTGCCAATAAGCTATTAGAGGCCTGTATCAACCCACAAGACAAATTTTAATTGTGTCAAAATTTTAAACACAGCAATTATGTTTTATGGAAACATGCAAGGATTCCAAAATTTATTCAACACTTCTATGAAAATGAAACTCATAGTTGTCCTAATGAAAGTGGGAACATATTTCCCAATGGCCCTAATGCTATAAAAATGTGGCAAAAGAATGAAGTCATTCCAAAGAATCTATTCATATTGCAATTTAATTTTACTATTGTACAGATAGCATTAACTTTTGTTCTGAGAGGAGCAACAATGGGGTTGAAGAAGGAAATGAGAAGGTTAGGAAAGAAAGGAAATAGAAGACATAGTTACCCCTGTCTCTTGTTTTTAGTATGGTGATAACCACATTTACAACACTCAAAAAAATCAGTTGTCTCTGACAACATTAAGATTGTCTACATTTTATCAGAATTTTAAATTTAGCAAGTGCCCTCTATCACAGAACTTTCTTCTTCCCATATCTACATCGTGATAATAAAGAAAACATTCTATGCCTATATTCTGCTTTTAAGTTCTGAAACAAAATATCAAGAAAAGAAAAAAATGTATCTTATGGGTTCAAACAGAGAGTATGAATAAGACATGGAATGAGTTGTGGTATGTATTGCTCCATTATTATAGGAAGTACTGAAACTCTAAAGAATAGCAGGTACATGTTCTAAGGAAGTCACTCTCCTTTGACACTGCAGGCCAAGTAAAACACCCCCTTTCGACTTGGTTTTCCCCATTCATTGCCAGTTTGTAGCTATTCTAAGAGTACCTATCCTCCACCTGTCAAAACTCCAATTCTGGCATTATACATTCTCTCAAGATATATGTTATGAGGAAGACAGCGGTGCTAAATTAGTGATTCCTAGCTAAGTGTGGAATAATTATCAAGCTATTAACTATCTGGTAAGTTCAGACAACTATTCTTGATTTTCATATTATTCTCCATCCTTCCCGGAACACATGAGTCCACTTATCTCTAACCTTTACCACAATAAGTGTGATAGATATTGAGTGGTATTTTCAGAGTGTTCAGAGCAAGTGTACAGATAACCTTTCCAAGTATAAATCGTTGAGAACTGCCAATGATCGTTACATATTATAATCATGGGAAAAACTGAACTCCAACAATCACCACAGAGAAAACAGTCTAGGAAAGTTCCTGCAATGATTAAAAAACAGCAACAAAACAGGGAGGGGGGGGACACAAGTCAGACAGAAACTGTTCATCATCACTTATTGTCCAACAAATGCAAAGGGCAATGAGATACTACCTCTTACCTGTGAAGATGGCCCATACCAAATAGACCAGAAAACACAAGTTTCAGTGAAGTTGTGGAGAATTTTCTTACACTCTTGGTATATTGTTTTTTGAGAGAAAACAATACACTGTTTTCTCAAACGTTAAAAAATGGATCCACCATACAGTTTAGGAATTTCTCTCCTAGGTATCTTCAAGAAGTATACAAAACCTAATTCTAAGAGGAATATGAACTACCCTCATGATTGTAGCACTATTTCCAACAGTCGATTTATGGATACAACTGAAGTGCCCAAATACAGATGAGTGCATCAGGAAGAACGGTAGATAGACATAATGGAGTACCACTTGCTAATAAAGAAAAGATGAAATCTTGACACTTGCAGCATCATGGATGGAACTGAAGGGGATTATAATAAGCTAGTCAGAAGGAAACAGACATTAATAGTGTCACATGTGAAAAACTGAGAAACCAAAGGAAGAGTTACAGTCTTTTTTTTTTTTTAATTTTTTTTTAAGCACAACGCTTGAAAGCTGACTTTAGAACTGAGGTTCCTGGAGGTATGAGGGTAAGAACAAAGTATGGAGGGAAGAGGGAGAACAATGAATTTCGGTGGTTTGGTGGTGAGTGCAGTGTGGTAACAATCTCTGAAGGGAGATCTCCTATACTTCTAAAACAAACAAAAATGCAAACCAATGTTACTACAGTAAGAAATTAGAAACAGAAGCCAAAGCCTCTCACAACTGACTGCTTTAAAGTTCCTGGTGAGGACTCAGTATCCACACGCAAGTGTCATAAACAGATAATATCAGAGGTTCTATAAGGAGACCAAAAATTCCTACTTTTCGTTAGAGTAACACTGCATTGTAATAATACATAAATTGCAGATGCATCACTAAGAAAAACTGCTCAGGGTACAACATTATTGCCAGGAACAGAAATACTCCAGCCTCTAAAACCAATTGTGCACCAAATTTAATTCCTGCTTGTGAGTTTTCTGAGCAGCGTGATTAACAGTCACAAACTTAGAATATGTAACCAGACATCTGGTGATTTCACCAGAGCAAACCTATTGTCTTAAACTGTATTAAAATTCAGTTTCCCTTTAATCTTTAGCAAATTCATGCCAGGGATTTAATCCTGGTAACCATTTCCTTTGAGTCAGAACTTCTTTAAACACATTCATGTAAACTTCTATTTTAAAATATTCAAACTACAAAATAGTATCTTTTTATTTTCTATTCATTTTTGTGATGCCTTGACAAGTTAAAGACAATTATTCAGGGCAAGGACCTTATGATAATAGTAATCAGTACTTCAAATGATGTTCTAAAAGTGTCAGTGGGACCAGGGTAATATGGAAGAGGAACAGGACAGAGAGCATTGTACAGTAAAAACAAATTGCTTCTCAAGAGGATGAGATTTCAGTTACTATAATGACAAAACAGTTCACAAGTATTCATTTCAGCCAGCTTTCTAGATTAAAATATAGCTCTATATCATTTTGATGTACCTGCTAGTCTTTGAGCATGGTCGTAGTCACAGCTCTTTGTGAGAGTGAAATTATACGCATTTTCAAAACTGCATGTCAGTTTTATGGAATTAGATCAGGTTTCACTGAAGAACAGAATTGTAAAAATGACTTGATGGCCCTGAGTCAGGGACACAGTCATGCTATTAAATCTTTAACTACAAGCTTCCTCTGTTTTAAGGGAACAAGGAGAGCTTGAAACCCAGACCCAACTTAAATAGATGACTACATACACAGGAGCACCAGAGACATTAAACTGTACTATCTGCACTACCATCACAAAAATCTCAACAGTTAAGAAGTAAGCCAGTTCTTATGACCAGAAACCCTAGCACCACATCTATTCTGTTAATCCAAATTCATTACAGATTGTAAAAATTTTATATTCACAATTTTAGCATCATTTGCATTTAAAGACATCCATGTAACAGTGTTTGCTGTGAGACAAGAGCAGCAGTCTCCTGGGTGGAGTCTGGAGAAAAAACAACCGGTGGCTTTCTTTTTCTTTCTTCTGGTCTCAAGTGGTCCCTGAACAGTAGTTTTCAAGTTGTATTAAGACAGAAAAGGGACCAGCAAATCACAGAGCTACCTGCCTTTCTGTTACTGAAGTGCCAAACCAATGCCAGAAGCTTTCAACCTCCAATTAAACATTGCTATGTAAAATTTAAGACCACAGGTGCTTCTGCCATTTTCACAATATGAAAATGAATACCTGATATTCTGCAGCTTCAACACAATGGGTTTATTCAAGTTTATATTTCTCTCATCATTATTATTTTTACTATAGTACCATAGAAGATTTAATAACTTCCCAAAGCAAAAAGCCCATATTAGTATCATTTGCTGATTTTTGTGGTATTAATAATTCCATTATAGAAATGTCAAGAGATCAACTGATGTCACTGATGGTGGAAATGGAAACAGATTCACACAATCAGCTCTCATGAGCCAGTGCAAGCCAATTCCTGTACATCACTGGGTATTGCCTTAATAACAAACAAAACTCTTACAAAACTATTAGAGTTTATTAATGTTACTTTCAATTTCATTATAACAGAGAACAGAGCTTCTACAGAGCTCAGAAATGCTGAATGTCAAGATAAATTGGTTACATTTATTAAATTTGAAGCAGCTATCAATTTTATGCAAAATGAAGTAGAAACTTAAAAGTTGTTCTCAGTCTTAACTCAAATGTACACATTAATTTAGTATGAAAACTTCTAATTTTCTCCCTGGAAGAAAAAAATAGGAACTAATTCTCTAACATATCTGAGCAAGTAGACTTTAAAATAATATCGGTGTAATGTTAAATAACTTGCCTAAAAACATGTTTTAGCCTCCAATTTTCATGGCCCTATCTGCAATCCAGAATGAGAATGAAATTTGTCTAATCTTTTGATCCTTGGATTTATATTTCTGGAATAGGTTTGTTGCATACTCAGTTACCCAAAACAGCAAGTTTACAGTATAAAACACCATACTTCAGTGGCTGTTGTCTATGAAAAGTATTACCTACAATTTCCTGTGCAAGGTTTCTATAGAAAAGAATTCATACACTAAACACAAAATTTGAACAAAGTTCTTAATATTATTTTCTAAGCACCAAAGCAGGTCTTATAACAAGCATGCATTCCCTCAGAATGATATGAGCTTATAATTATCCTGGGAGAAACAAACACAGTCTTCATTACCTAAGTGATCCTTTAGCAATTAAAGGACCCAATAAGACATTTTTTTTCTAATTTAATTAATAGTTCTGAAAGAATGGATATTCAAAATGTTTCCTGGTTTCTTACAGTTTTCTTTACAAAATTTTCAATGTCTTTGTAAATAGTATGATGTTTGGTTTATTCTTGGAACATCTAATTGCTAGTGATATAGTAATGCAAGGGTATCATTTAAAAGTGTTAGTTCCAACTATTGACAAATTAAGCTTAATTGCACTGAAATCTTGTTTGTAATATAGTTAAATATTAAAGTAATGTTTTCAAAGAGTCAATTATCCTAAGTCATTTATAATATCCTTACAACAGGTTCTTCATAATCACTATGGAGAGGCAAAATAAAATTTAGCAAGGTTTTGATATCATAACCTTTTGTTGGAATTTGGATTAAAATGTGCATTCTGCCAATATGCTGTTCATCAACACAAAGAGCTTGCTAGAAACTTCTACATCAAAGAATAGTATGAGAATAGTTTGTCCCAGAGAAGAAATTATTAATTTCCATCTGAAGAAAATATCTAAATTTATTTCCAGGGTTCAAGAGGTTAAGAAGTCTTTCACAACCTAAATCTGTAGGTACTCTTTACTCAATTATTCATATATTATTTTGTGCCAGTAAATATCTAAAAACATGCCAGGATATGACCAATCACTAAAAAATCACAAAAATGGTCATACAAGAATTCAAGGTTAGTTAAATATATATTTGGTTTAAAAATATTAACAGCATGAGGCTGTTTATGTTACACTGAGCTACCTCTAATTACAGGAAAATATACCCAATCAATTGGAGATCAAGAATCTGTATTTGCAGTATCAAAACAAGAAAAAACAATTGTAAATATCCTGTACTGAAATGCTTTTAGATGCTAAGATTTTATCCTTTCATATATCTCAAGTTTAGATGAAAGAGTGAAAGTTCTGGTTTGGGTTGTTATTTTGTAACAAAGTTTTCATCCAAAACACTTCTCATGGTTGGTACTCACATTATGATTATTGAGCTCATGTATTTTAAACTGTAATCCTGTAAACTGTAATCATATCAAGGTTCTGTTCCTTGTGGAAATGCATTAAGAAAATGCAGTCGTGGTGGGAAAATAAATGACACTCAAAGTTCCACACTGTTGTTACTTCAAATGATGAGCCAAGAACAGGGAATAAAATTCAATTTAATAAGGCATGACCTTGTATTATAAATGTATATAATAACCATGTTGTTGTCCTCAATTTTAAAAAAGAAAGTTCTGCTTATTGCAGTACAAGAAACAATCTCCAATAATGGTACTAAAAATATAATTAAACATCTTATGTAAAGTTTATTTTTGTATCCTTTGAGGCATTGTAATATCACACACTAAAATTTCCCTTGCCATTTAACTAGGTCTAGAAACAGACTAATATATGAGACAGAAGTGTTTCAAAATAAATATGATATTGCTGGCATAACAAGTTATTAGGCTAGGTTTGGGATTTTTTTTTTTTTGCCATGCACTGGAAATTGATACAGAAAGCATTTTTCAACAGCAACCAGCCAGTATACATCAGAATTTTAAAATCAAAACCTAAAATTAACAAAAATCCTGATTTCACAGAGGAACCAAAAAAGCAAATATTCATGGCAGATGTTCTTCTCTACTTTGTTTAATGACCTCAAAGTCCTTAAAGATCCTATTAAAAAGATAAAAGTAGATTCTGAAAATTGGTGAGGTGACGTGTTGGAATTATCACTTACCACACCTGAACTTTTTAAAGTTTTAATAAAGGAACTTAATTCCATAAATGGAAAAAAATTAAATAACTGCATTTTTCCAAGTGACTCAACAGCAACACCTAATATGGAGCACAGTTATATAAAACGCAGACTGAATTTTCTTTAAAGATGGAGTTAAATTGCCAAGACACAGGAACTAACATGACCTTCATTTGAGAATATATTTATGGATCATTTTCTCCTCTCAAGCACTGACAAGTGTAAAAGCAGCACAATGATAAACAGAAATACTTGGTAGAAGCAATCCTCAAATTAACACATTTTCCCCAAAATACTACTTTGTAACAGATTTATAGTAGATATCCTCCTACATATTTCAGACAATTATAGCTGAACGTTACTGTTTAATAAAATGTATAAATAATTACAATGTGCAATTTTAAAGCAACATATGAAACCATGCAATATAATTTTTCAAATTATTATTTTAAAGCAACTATGTAAAGCCAATTCTATTATCCAAGGTGTTGAATGACAATGGCATTCCATTAGCAAAGCCTTGCCATTTTTTTTCCAAATCCATGAAACACATTATTAAAAGGATGAAGGAAAGAATGATTTTAATATTCAAAGTAACTTTCTCCCAGACAGAGGCGCCATCACTTTTGGACTTGTAGACATCATTATCAATTAAAACTACTTGGAAGGAGATACCCTGCACTACCATCTTCTGACTCACATCACATCTGTACTTCGCCCAGCCCTTGTGTTTCTCGCCACTTTTGTTTTCTAGCGTGATTTCCTTTGAATTTCACTTGAGAAATACATCTGACAGTGACTTTCATACCTCTGTCCTCTTCCACCTCCAACAATATATGGGAAGAATTTGACCCGGAACAGATCTGTTATTTTGCAGTCCGTATACTACTGGTGTACTTCCAAAACCAAGAAGAGTGGATTGGGGCAACTAAAACTTCATCCACCTGGGAAGCTTAATAGCTGCTTGCATTTAGAGCCTTAAAGACCTAGCCTGTTTTATGAGCGTTTGCATATGTTGACCAAACCCCAAACGGCAGAAGACTGATTAGGAGTGAAATTTATACACGGGGGAGAGTGCGCTGTGGACGCGCTACAAAAACCTTAAGACTTTTTATTCTTGAGGCTTTACTGGTTTTCATCTTCTATTGTTGCACTCCAGGCGTAAAAACCTGCACGTCACTGCTCGGACATTTCCCTTCAGAGCAGTTCTGAATCGGGGTGAAAGTTCTCAGATTTCCTAACTCCGCGCTTGGCCACACCCAGAGGGGACAGGGCATCCTCTCACCTCTCCATCCCTCCCTTCGCCAAAGCTACAGCGGCAATTTCCCTGACGAATCGGTCTGGTCATTCGTTTCTATTTCCTAAAATAAGTCACCGTTCCATAATCAGACTGTCAACCCGCGGCTTTCTTCAGAGAAAAGACCAACAAGACGGAGAATGGAAAAAGAAGGAAAAAAAAAAAAAAAAAGGAACCCCACCAATAGCCACGTAGCCCAGAAGGAACTCGAGTTTCTGCTTTCCGGAGAACAGCACCCCCCTCTCCCGAGGACGCGCCCTGCGTGGTTCCCCGCCTTCCCCACGCGAGCGCGGGGGCGCGGTGACAGTCCCCTGCCGCTTCTTCGCTCACTGCCACAACTTTCTGAAACCCTATACTAACTTCCAGGGCACAGGCTCCGCGCAGAGTAGCGGGGGACGCTGCAGACCCTCCTCGCCCCCCCCCCCCCCACTAAAAAACAAGAACGCGAGGTCCTACCAGCACGGCTCTTGATGACGTCGGTGAATCCGTCCCCAGCTACATCTTCCCTGGTCTCCTCCGGTCCTCCGGGCTGAGCCATAGCCCACACGCCACGTGCCCCGGCTCCCCACGCCCCAAACTTTGGGCGGCAGGTGGGTCCGCGTCCTCGACCTGAGGCTCTCCGCAGCAGGTTAACTGCCTGGAGAGCCGTGTTGGTCGGAAGGCGGATTCCTCTCCCCTCCCCGGGCCTTCAGCCACTGAAATAGGGATGTGGGGGGGGGGGAGGGGGCGGGGAGTGGGGGAGTGAGGGTGCGCTGGAAAACACAAAAACACCAACACCTGGACGGGTGGAAGGGGTCTGCGGTGACAAGGCCCAGCCCACCCGTGGAGAGGAGGAAACAGGTGCTGCTCCCAGCTCCTGACTCCCAAACAGAGTGGTGAGGTCTGGAAGGTGAAAGCTGAAGAGGGACCCGGTGGTCAATAAATCCACAAGCAAGTTGGAGACTCACTTTTCCACGATGCGCAGAATCGATGCAAAACAGGAGCAATTAGGGAGCCGCTTGCCAAAAGCAGCACATGAGGTCATGAATGATTTAGCATCGCCACTTATAAGACGACTACACTGAGAAGAAGGGTCACTTGCTTTCCCTATCTGGGTCACTGACACGTGTGTACCCCACCATTGTGTCCTGATCTGAATGCACTGACCAGAAAAGGAGAATATAGGTGGAGCATAATCACATTTCTTAGGAAAGCTACCTACCCTTTTCTCAGTGTATACAGTCACTCTGACTGCCTCCTCCATCCCTTCCTCCCACCACTAAGGCTAGAATTAGATTGGACTATAAACAGCTCATATGACTATTTTCTAAAAATTTCAGAAGTGACTTTCATTTGGTTGGTAGCCTTACTCCTCCCCGCATCCCGCACCTACATGCATAATATTCAGCCTGCATGTCTTCCTGTAGTAGCCAGTCAACTTCAATCCTGCCCATTACCTACCAAATCAAAAAATAACTTTACAAGAAGAACTTGGCAAGGGGCCTAGAAACTGCGAAGAATTTGCTTTTCTTGTTTTCTTCTGCATTTTCATTCAGAATAGACTCTTACCCTCTTCTGAGATGTTGGTTCTCTGCCATTGTTAGACAGTGGGAGCATCTGGGGAGCTTTACAAAACACCTAGCTTCCACCCCCCAGAGATGATTAATTGTTCTGGGCTTTCACCTGGGCAGCAGGAGCAGAAACAGCTCCTAGATGATTCCAATGAACCTCAAGTTTGAAAAACAATGTGATAAAGGACTTGTAAACAGTCAATGTGGTGCCTTCATCAAGACTTTTACCAGCAACTCTCTTAATTTCCCTTTATAATGCCTTTTATTAAAAAGGTTACATAAAAATATAAATATCTATATAAACAAAATCTATTAAAAGCATATTTGTTAAGCAAAACATGTTCATGATCCTGTTTTCCATTGCCAAATTGGACTTTTGTCTGTGGATAAATTTTGATAAAAACACAGCAGCTGTGCTTTGCTCCAGAATACCCCTAGATTAAGCAGAGAGTGACTCTCAAGATGGACTTTCAACTGATACCTCTCAATACTGATAGTTACACCTATTGAATATCTGTCTTTATTGTTCTTTATGAACAGATATCTTAGGTTTCCCAAGTGCCTGTTTTTTTCTAGACATAACAGTTCTCTTTTTAAAAGTTTATCACATGGAAAATAATTGGATAATCATAGCTTCTATAATGGAACAGGAATGTGAGATTGCCCAGTATATTTTTTTTAATCACAAAGGTTATGGTACACTATATTGTTCACTATATTATTATGCTACTGTAATCAGAAGAGAATGGTATTGGTACTAGGATATACAAAATAGTGAAATAGAATTCAAAAATATATCTATCTAAAGGGAAGACACTGAATATGACATTTCAGCTTAGGTTTTAAAAAAATGTAATATATAATGACAATGTTTTCATTAAATTAAGCTACTGCAACAAACTATATAAAATGACAGTTATATTAATAGATAAGATCAAACCAAGTAAACGAGTAATCTACAACAGTTAAAATTAGCAGGATGTTCTTAAACCAAACATTAACACCAAGTAACTTTAAGAAGAAAATGATCACTTTCAAGTACTTAAGTGAAAATAAAAAGTAAAGTGAAAAGATAAACTGAGAGAAACACGTTTAGAACATCCATAGGCATTAAACGCATATTATCTCTGCCTTAATAAAATTTTACAAATTGATTTTAAAGAGATAAGTCAACTTATAATCCTAAACAAAAAATAAAGGAAATACAGTAAATGAATACAGAAACTGAAAAGAAAATTCATGGAAGAGGACATGCAATTAACCAATAAACTTTTAACCAATAAACTTTTTTTTCATTATAAAAATTTCCACAGTCAAGAAAAGAAAAAAAGAAACATTAATGCCTGCCCATCAGATAGTAGAAAAAACAAATTGATGGAATATCATTCAGAGCTGGAAAGGGAGTACGAATAAAAAAGCAGTTTGTATTACCTACTGGTGAAGTTGTAATACATTTTAGCAAGTTAACCTAAGAGGATTTATTAAAATGTGCAAAATCTGTTGCCCATTAATCCCCACTTAAGCAAATATCTTACAGAAATAAAGTATATGAATATATGTAAGGGTTTTTTTTAATTGAAGTTTTTTAAGAATACATTCACTGAAAACAACCTAAATGTCTTTTAATTGCGAACACGATGCCAATTATATTATCTCATAACAATGAGATGTTATGCAGATACTTTGAAAAGAATATAATTAGTATCCTAAACAAGTTGTTATCAAAACAAACCAAATACAATGTTATAATAAATGACCAATATATCTCAACAAAGATGACTTTATTTGGGTAGGGTTCATTTCAACACTTGAAACCCAATCAGTGGCATTAATCACATTAAAACATGATGGATAAAAGTAAATGCAGAAAAATTAATTCATACCCACAAAAAAAAAAATGGAGTAGAGGAAGTTTCCTTAACCTACTAATCTGCTTCCATAAATAATCTATAGCAAATGCCATATTTAGGTCATATACTAGCCGATTAACAAGCCAAGAAAACAAAGTACAGATTTTGTTCCACTCATGATGGGGTTACATTCTGATAAAACCATCGTAAGCTGAACATACTGAGAGCTAAATATGCATTTATGATACCTAACCTATATCATAGCTTAGATTCATCTACCTTAAACTTCTGCATAATATTTAGATTAGCCTACAGTTGGGAGCAATCATCTAACCCAGACCATATCTTATAAAGTGGTGAAGATCTCATGTAATGTACAGAATAGCTCATTATCTCACTGAACACAAGAAACAGTAAGAGCGTATCAATTCTTATCATTACACTGTGGGTTGGGCTATTTAGCCTCAAGATGGTGTGCCTGACAAGGAGTTGACCACCATCATCATGAAGCATTGTACTGCATACAGCTAGTTTACAAATTAATCATATTTCTATGAATGGTTTTAAAAATACTTTTAAAATAATGCTATCAATAAACATGGACAGAGCTTGAGATGATTATGCTAAATAAAGTCAGAAAATTTAAAGAAAAATACTAGATGATTTCACTCTTATCTGGAGTGCAAATAAACTAACAAAATACAACAAAAATAATCCAGTCTCTGATAAACATATGATGGTTAACTGAGGGGAAGGGGTGGGAGTGGGGTTAGAGGAATGGATAAAGATGTCAATTTGATAACAATGAATGACAGAATGACATTAGAACTATGGTGGTGGGTTTGTTTGTTGAGGTATACACCTGTGAAGATGTGAAGCTGTACTCTCAATATGTATACAGTACTGTGAACCAATGGCAAATCAACAAAAGAATTATTTATAAAATTCAAATGCTGATAAATACATAAAAATATAGAAGACCTTTAAACAGAAAACTAAGTTATCACTTCTCAGCTTTTGACTAAGATCAAATGCATAAACATAAATTAAATTAATTAAAGAAAATTTATATAAATAGAGAAATATACCATGCTCATGTATTGGTAGCCTCAAAGCTGGAAAACTGTAAATTTCCTCAGGTTGAGCTGTAATGTCAGTAAAATCCTAATCAATTCCATCAAAAGTGTAAGTGTGTATTGTTGTACCAGTACCATGCTGTTTTAATTATGACTTTGTAGTATAACTTGAAGTCTGGAATAGTTAGACTTCCATTCTCTCTTTTTTTTAGCTAGGAGGCTTTTTGATATTCGAGGTCTTTTGTGATTCCATATAAACTTCTGTTATTTTTTTCTATCTCTTTAAAGAATGTCATTGGAATTTTAATAGGGATTGCATTGAATCTGTAGATTGCTTTTGGAAGGATGGTCGTTTTGATGATGTTCATTTCAGTCCATGAGCAGGGAATGTGTTTCCATTTCCTTATGTATTCCTCTATTTTAGCAGTGTTTTAAAGCTGTCTTTGCAGAGTTCTTTGATGTGATGTTAGGTTTATTCCCAGGTATTTAATTGTTTTGGGTACCATGGTGAATGGGATGGCTTTTTAAATTTCTTCTTCTTCTTGACTTTTTGCATATAGAAAGGCTACTGATTTCTGTGTGCTGATTTTGTGGCCGGCTTACTTACTGAATTGTTTTATTGTTTCAAGAAGTTTCTCTATAGATTTTTGGGGGTTCTCTACATAAAGAATTATATCATCTGCATATAATGATAGCTTCAGTTCCTGTTTTCCTATTTGTATCCCTTTTATATCTTTCTCTTGCCTTATTGCCCTGGCTAGAATAGACATCAGACCAATGGA
This sequence comes from Uropsilus gracilis, assembly GCA_004024945.1. NCBI lineage: Eukaryota > Metazoa > Chordata > Mammalia > Eulipotyphla > Talpidae > Uropsilus > Uropsilus gracilis. Next base: position 48,006 of record PVHY01010899.1, read on the forward strand.
ATGGGAATTGAGTGACTGGAAATAAAACCACACATATAGTCAACAAATCTTTGACAAAGGAGGGAAAAACTTACATTAGAACAAAGATAGTCTCCTCAATAAATGGGGCTGGGAAAATTGGACCAAGACCTGCGAAAGTGAACCAAGACAACATCCTCACACCATGTACAAAAATCAACTCAAAATGGATAAAATACTTAAATGTCAGACCTGAAACCATAACATACATAGAAGAAAACTGGGCAAAACCATCCATGAATTACAATTCAGAAATCCCTTTCAGGAAACATCTACAGATGACAAAAAAAAATGAAGGAAAACATAAACAGATGAGACTGCATCAAACTAAAAAGCTTTTGTACAGCAAAAGAGACAACAGAAAAAAACTAAACGAAGTCAATTTGAATGGGAAAAAATTTTTGCCCTCCACTAGAGCGATAAGGGTTTAATAATGAAGATCTACAAGGAACTTATACAACTAAACAAAAACAAAACAAGAAACCAATCAAAAAATGGGGAGAAGAACTAAAACGACACTTCTCCAAAAAAAGAAATACAAATGGCCAACAGGCACAAGAAAAAATTGTTCAACGTCACCAGTAATCAGGAAAATGCAAATCAAAACCAAAATGAGAAGGTACCACCTTACACCAGTAAGAATGGCCCACATCAAAAAACCAGGCAACAAGTCCTGGCATGGATGTGGAGAGAAAGGAACACTCTTACACTGCTGGTGGAAATGTAAACTGGTACAGCCACGTGGAAAGCAGTGTAGAGGACCCTCAACCTAATGAAAATGGAACTACCATTTGGCCCAGCAATCACTCTTCTGTGAATCTACCCAAAGGAGGCCTCAATTTTGGTACAAAGGGACACCTGTGCCCGGATGTTTATTGCAGCACTATTTATGGTTGCAAGGACATGGAAACAACCCAAATGTCCCAAAACACATGAATGGATGAAAAATATGTGGTATATATACACAATGGCATATTACTCATTAATTTAAAATGACAAATTTGATGAATTTATAATGACATGGATGCACCTAGAAGAAATCATATTAGCAGAAACAAGTCAAAAAGAAAAAGACAGACACCAAATGGTTTCACTATTATATGGGACATGGGAAAGATAAAAAGCCATGAAGAAAAGTCAAAACAAGCTAACAACCAAATTAAAGTACACAACTTGGGGTAAGGGGGCAGGACAGAGTAGGAATAGTCAGGGAGGGTGGGGGAGGTGAATCCTGGGGATTACAAAGTTGTGAAATTCATATTTAAATAAATTATTTGATTGTTAAAAAAGTTCAAGTGTGTGTATGTGTAAATTCTAGTATCTATGTGAACATACAAGAGGCAAAATAGCAAGACTATAATAAAAGGAAAAAAATGGAATTTTTTTACTAGCAGATACTATAAATAAGTATGGAGTTCTTGTATTCAAACAGTGGGGCACTGATGTGAGGAAAGACAAATATTCCAGTGGAATAGAACTGAGTACAGACTCATGTGTATATGGTTACCTAATTTAGGACAAAGATGGCCCTGAAATTCAATAGGAAATGAAATTTTTTTCAGTTAAAAAGTGTAGGCTCAATTAGAGAATGGATTTAGACTTGAATACAAAAGCTCTTGGAAGAAAATAAGTGTGTAATATAACATAAGAGAATACCTTTTTGACACTGGGATGAATACTTAAAAACGTGACCTTAAAACACTAAACTTAAAGGAAAAAGACTGGCCTATTGATTTCATTAAAGTAAGAACTTCTGTTTGTCAGAAGGTTCCATAAGAGTCTGAAAAAAGAACATCATGGAGTAGGAAATGACATATGCATTTAAACTTACAACTGGTGCTCCAAAAATATAAAGAAGTATACAAATCAACTTTATTTTTTTTATAATTAATTTTTTTATTTATATATAAATTTCACAGCTTTGTAATCTCAAGGGTTTGCCCCCCCTCCCTCCCCTCCCTTCCCCCCCTTTCCCTCC
>PVHY01010900.1:0-41054 GCA_004024945.1 Uropsilus gracilis
GTGTACCATGCCCTCAGAATTATTGCAAGGTGAAGGAACAAATGACAGGGCAGAATTTTGTGTTTCCAATATTTTTCCATTTCAATAGCAAATATTCACCCTGTGTATCTCAACTACATTTACTTTCATTCATAATGGTAATCCACGCAAAACACCTTTCTTATCCTCTAACAACTGTCACATGTATTTTGGTTTGAGCCAGTGTTTGAGATAAAGCAGAGTCATTGTTAGCATTTACCATTCAGGCGTAAAATAAAACCACATGCATTGCAGGGATAACAGACACATTTTGTATTGTTCACTGCTAAAGTACTTTATGTTACCTTTTACGGAATCTGGGCAAGGGCCAAAACAATCACATTCACTCTCTCCTCTGGCATGTCACTGACCATGGAGTCCAGAGTGACCACCACAATAACATTTTCTCCAGAGCTCTGTGCAAACTCTTCCATTTCCTGTGAGGAAAGAATTTGTTCCATGACAAAAGAGCAAGAGCACAGCAACTGTACTAGACAGGTTGTTCAGTTAGATAAAGAGATTCATCAGGACCTTTGAAATTATTTAGGACAGTGCTTTTTAAAAAGTAGCAAAATATAAATCCCATAATATTTACCTAGAGTAGCTAGGATTTAAATTATGTGATAAAAAGTATGTTCCTATTGTTATGCAAACATTTCCATAATTTTCTGTCTTGCAAATCTAATATTTGTAAGTTATTGCACTATATTCCCCCTTAACCCCTCACCAGTAGATTGAAATAGATGGTAACCACCTATTTCAGTGAATGTGCCATGTCTAGTGAGTTGATAAAATTGAAATTAAACATAATGTCTTTTGTGTGAGGTGAACATGATAACCACTACACTATGGAAACACTCTAAATATAATGTCTTTTGTGACAGGCCCAGCTCACTCAGCATAGCACCCTCAAAGTTCATGCAACGTGGTGTGTGTGCAGCATTATGTTTGATGAGGTGGACTATCGAAGTCCCTTTATCTGGAGTACAAAAGATAATCAATATAATTCTTATTTGGGAGCCTAATCATGTTTAATTAAGAAATGTTAACTTATTTGGGAGCCTAATCTTGTTGAATTAAGAAATATTACTTTTAATTAAGAAATGTTACAGTATTAAGAAATGTTAATACTGGTATGTCTCCTTTTATTCTCAATGTACTTGGCAAATAAAATGTAGAATGTGAAGTACCCCAAAGCTTCTGAAGCTACTGCAGCACTTTTATTTACATTTCTTTTGTTCCTTATTTTAAATTCATTGATTTTTCTCCTTAAGGTATTTTGGATGTGCTCTGCCCTTGGTGTGCTAGTGCCACTGATGCTAATTGGCATTATTTCTTGGTGGCATTGCTGAGTTGAAGAAGTATACGCTGAGTTCGTGGGCAGTGGTTATTGGGCAGGAGTAAAGATGCAGGTCCCTGCAGCTTCTCCCTCAAGTCTTGTTGTCTGGGTCTCTGAAGATATCTAAAGATTGCAATTCTAGGGTGTGATGTTGGTGTTTCCGGGGTGGAGTTCTGTCCCAGCTGGAAGTTGTTGCTTATAGGTGTGGTGAGCTGGTTTTCCTACGAATATATTCTTGGTTTACAACTCCAGTTTTAGTTTTTCAAGTCTCCACAATGGTGGGGCACAGGAGCGGCTGGTGGGACCCTCTGTATGTGGCGCTGGCACCCGCTCTGGGCTCTAAGTTGCTCTGGCTACACACTCCACAGGTGCATGCGATGGTGGGATGCAGGGGTGGCTGGCAGGTCCCTCTGTATCGCTGCACCAACTCCAGCTTTGGTACTGGGCTCTGGGTCACTCTCCTCTTTAAGTTATTGAGCAACAATTCAAAGATGACTTTCCTTTTCATATTGGAAGTGCAGCTTAACACCTGAATGTGCACAGGCTTCACTCATCTCCCCCAAACTCCAGTTCCTCTATCATATTCACCCCTCTATGCCCTCCTCCCATTTCTGCTTTTCCTTCTCATTGGCAACCACATAGACTTCTTAGTTTAAAGCTATTTTTGTTGCATTTTACCAATTTTATTGGATTATTTTATTCCACATCACCCCTAAGTACCCATCCAGATGACTGGATAAAGAAATTGCATATATATGCAATCATATAGATGTACATATATATGATATCTATATACACATATCACATATTTGTAGTTATATATGAACAGATATATGATATATCTATACATATATATGTATATATATGTATAGATATATATATGTATACATATATATGTATAGATATATCATATATCTGTACATATATATGATTACATATATATATATATATATATATATATATATATGTCTAACCAGAGACTTTTCCCTTAGGGCACATGTGGTGAAGGCAGTATTGTGTGGACATGTTGAACATCAGCTCATACAACTGCCATCCCCTTGGTGAGTGACCAATACTAAACTCTCAGGTGCCAGGAGGTCACAAAGACATTAAAGGCACAATAAGTGAAACTGGACAAAGTGCACATCCTGCTTCCTGCCCATAGGACTGGGCTTAGTTGTAGTCTGTACAATGACACACACACATGTGTGTACATACATACATGTTGATGGCCAGGTAGGGTACGAGAAATGAAATGATGAAAAGAGATGGCCCAGTCACAGCCAGGGGTCAAATGGAAGTATGAACCATAAGACAACTTCATTAACAAAAGGAAGAGGTATATATAGGAATACAGGGCGATGACCTGGCGAATTCCATGGAAGATAAGCCATCCTGAGAGACAATTAACATTCTAAAGCAAAGAGTAATTGAGGAAGGGGTAGTGTAGGGGTGGTCTCTAATCCTAGAAAGGGCTAACACTGATAAGGAAAAGCCTGGAAACGCCAGTGCTACATCAGGAGGCCATTCCAGATAGCCCCTAGGTTTTCCAAGGGGCCATTAATGAGAGAGGTTTTCCTTTATTTCATCCAGCATGACTCTTCTGGAATGCAAATGGCGCACAGCACATACATATAAATGTTACTTGCCTAGGGGCTGGCAGTTATATGGATGGATGATCAGCATGTCTTCAAAACACTGTCTTTACCACACATGCCCAAAGGGTAAACTCTCAAATTGTGGTTTGCAGTCACATCCTGTGTAGCACATCCACCCAAGGATATACTCTAGGATTGGCATACACCTTTATACATACACCTTTATACTCCTTTGAGGGTAATCGCCCAATCTCCGGGGGGTAGTCTCACTGCTTTCACCTTGACAGTCTGACCCCCATAGTTGTCAGTGTAAATATTAAACTATTGAAACTTTTCTGGGTTTCCATATTAGTGCACACATTGCACTTGTAGCTACTAAAGCCAAAATCCTTTGTATGTCGGTTGGGGACTAGTAGATATTAAACTCCACATATGACCTCCGGTGTCTTCTAATCTGTGGACAGGTCCCTTGACCCTAATGCTATCCAAAAATGGACAAGTCCTTCCCCTAGGTCAAGATCAGTAGCAAAGGGCCCTCCAGGTGCAGGGCAGGGGTCTAGAGTCCCCAGCTTTCCTCCTTACAGCAGTCTGTCCTCTCACAAGAGTGTACTGCTGTTCCTCCCACAACTGTCTCCATAACTGTCTCCATAACTCTAGTATGTATAATTGGGTCGTGCATATATTTTCGTGTGGTCTACACCTGCTCTTAGGAAGCCCACCCACATTTGGACATGAGTGTCCTTGAAAGGCTAACTGGTCATCTTGGGCATCCTTGCTTACCTACTTCCCGTGCAGCCTTCTTAGAGTTCTAGCTCTTGGCTTCACCCAATCTGGCTACCATCATGGTCACTTCATTTATTTGATGTCCCAAACAGTGTGCCAGTTTTGCTATAAGGGACCCAAATCAGGATGAGGGAACATTATGCAATACCAAGTCCCTTATCCTGCCAGTTAAACACTCACTGTCAGAGCCAAGAGTATTCAGGTTAAACATAACCTGCTGCATGCCCAGTTCACGAAGTACTTGTCCCAACTCAGTGTATATTTGCCATCTACTCACAGTTTCTGGCACATGTCTCATATTAACTCACACCATTCTCACAGTAGCCATTGTCCAGTCCAGAAGGGCATGGTCACCCCAGTCATACCACTAACTTTTCTGTAGCCACTGTCTCAATGATGGGTAAACAGACACTGAAGTTATTTTCTCCATCACTTGACCTGTGAAATGATTCTATCCACATTGAGGTCCCACAAACACAAGTCAAGATGCCAAAGGCTCTCCTGGCTTTTGATGGAACTGTTCACCCAAGTCATCAATTCCACTTGGATGTATTTTATACATGGTGAACTCTGTCATCTGAGATGACCCAGTAGCCTGAGGTGACAAGTTGCTGGTGCTTTATCTTCTGTCATCACTGGATGAGTCTGGAGTTTTGTCTTTGCCACCACTGGGTGAGCCTCCTCCTCTTCAGAAGAGAAGTCCAGTGTCTCTGAGGTGGCAGTTTGGTTGGCCACCAACCAGTGAGCCTGTAGCACAAAGTCAACCTTCTCAGCACCTCCAGAAGTGGAGACTGCCTTCTTTGGAAATGTGGGTTGCTCTCTGGCTCTCTATATCTAAAGACCTCAGGTGTCATCCTACTTCCCATCCTGTAGATCATGGTAACTCTTTCAGCTTGTGCGCTTCTGATCCTTCTCTCAGCATGAACTCTTCAATTAGCAATCGCGCCTTGGATAAACCTCATTGGCTACGATACTGCCACTGCGCAAAGCTAGCATGAACTCTTACAGAACTAGGAGAAACAGTCATTCACAGTTCCTACTGACTCTTGTCTGTGCAAGATCTCTCCCATTCAGTACAGGGCCTGTTTCACTGCCTCAGGAATCCATCTATGTCTGACCACTATTGGGAACATGTCCTCCTGAGAGAACAGAGATCACCGTCATGGTTGGCCACCCATCAATGTCTTCCAGTTAGCAATGGGCTCCATATCTGTCTGCGTTGAATCCTGCCAATGATTATGCCACTTGTGCCACCATGCCAGGTCTTGAAGGTTCATGTCAATTCAGGCAAATGGAAGGAGGTTCTGAGAGCCCATTTTCCCTCTCTAATGTGCCCTTATTCTGAACAGGCAACACTATACACACAGATGGGCAGACAGGCGGAGAGACTCTAACTCTGAGAGAGGCCAAACAGCAACTACTCTCTCCTAGTCCCTCTTTAGACTGTTTGGTACCCTAGTTAAACAACAGATACGGTGTTACAAATGCAAAGCCCATTGGTCTGATTTTTACCCCATTTTCCTTATAGCATATGTAATCTACATTCAGAAATGTGCAATCCAAAAATATAATTCTTTCCATCCAAGGAGAATATTGCCATGATGTACTTAATACACATATAGGTGATTTAACAATTCCTTAGTTTTTAAAACTTATATAGATTCAATATACTTCTTTTTGAATAACTCATATATTGTTTCTGCATCTCGATTACTTTTCTCTTACTAGTTATACTGTGTATATTATAAAGTAAAAGATTATACACATTTTAAGAATCATGAAGTAATTTGTCAAATGCATTTTTTAATATAAAGGAAATATAGATATTATGAGATGATCTAATAATTAGAAATGTAGTTTTTAGGGATAGAAAGTAGATTTTAGGGATATCTATCTTTTTGTAATGATCTGGAGGTTTCACATGATTAATTTGCATTCAAGTCATATTTTTGCACCTTAAAGAGAACAATCACTATTAATGAGGATTGTGCTTCTTGTGACTTGGTTGAATTGGAAGTCGGGGCCTCTGGTGGTGATGGTAATGTAGTTGAAAATTGTATTAGATTCATACTGTCCTATTGGTCAGGTCTGAAAGAAAGACCTGCAAGAAGAAACAAGGAGTGTGAAAGGACGCATAGAAAGACAAGAGGAGAGTGGTGTGAGAGACGTGAAAATGGCAGACAGGTAAAGAGAAGCCCAAGTGGCCAGTCTGGGCAGAAGCTCCCTGGAAGAGTGAACTGGTGGTGGTGAGGAGCCATGGTGGGAGCATGGCTGGCAGAGGAGTACCTGAAATTGGATCCAAAACAGCAGACTAAGAGTGACCAGTGGCTGCTCAGGGCAGGCCTGATAAACGTGACCAGATGACATAAAAGGCAGATCTGAAAAAGGAAGTGTGTGGCAGCAGAGCAAGGTGGCCTGGAAACATGGTACCAGAGAAAGTCAGGGGTTTGGAAAGATGATTTTGCATAGGTATTTGTTGGAAGAGTTTGAAGAATCTTAGAGAAGCTGAACAGCTTGGGATGCTACAGAGAGAAGCAAAGTGAAGATGGAAAAGAAAGAATGAACTTTGCAAAGTGCTTGCCTCAGGTTTGGAAAGGCAAAAGAGCACCATCTTGGACATGTGTCTTTGGGACTTTTGGGACTCAAAGTGGTAACTGTATCATTTAGGACTTTTTGTTTGAATTTCTGTCTTTCTGGTTAATCATCCTTGTTAATAAAACTCTGTTGCTTAAATTGCATTTGACTGGCAACTGCTACGCTCAGGTGGAAAGAATCTAAAAAAATCTTGGTGACAGAAGTTGCATTTTAAAAGTCCTACTTTTTTCCTTTGGGTTGTTGGTTGGAGGCTTCTGCTTTATTTTACCCAATATCACTTGGCCAGTAAAGAGCCAGATCTGAGGGTATTCGGGATAATATTTCAGAGTTCTTTTCTTTTTTTTTTTTTTTGAGACTATATCTTGCTATTTAATGTATCAGAGTTTTATAGCTAAGGCTATTATCACAAGGAGTGCAAAAAGTGTCCATCAAGTATATTCCTTAAGAGACCTGTTTGCATACAATAATAGCTGTCATCCAGTGGTGAGATTCTAAATGGATACACATTCAGGAACTGAAATCCTCCAGAGGTCTAAAGAATCCAGTTGCTACCAACTATTCTGAACAAGCAGCACACATCTAACTGTAAAGATATATGAGCCCTCTGTGTCAGATTTCAAGAGCTAATTATATCCTCTAGTGTCTATAAACTATAAGGAAGAGTCAAAGAAAATGAGAAGTCATTTCCAAAATAAATGATCAATCTCTACATAGAGAGTAAGATGGTCAAAATGATGGTCATACAGATGGTACCCTGGTCATAAGAACAATGTGTGAACAACAGGAGAATTTCAAAAGTCCTAGAAAATATAATGACAGAAATGAATCAAAGGATTAAGACAAAACAGTCTATGAAATTTCAAAAGAGTGATTTAAAATCAGGCTATGAGTTGAAAAAGGTTCAACAAATTCAAAGACAGCAGAGTGAAATTCATTCAATCAGATCATGAAAAAGAAAAATGAGACAGACTGAAACAGTTTAGGGGATACATGAAATTCTGTCATTCAAGCTAATATATGCATAATAGGATTCCAAACAGGAAACAGAGTAAAAGGAAGAACATTTATTCAAAGAAATAAAGACAGAAATGTTGGGGCTCACAAGACAGGGTGGCATCAGAAACATTTCTCTGAAGGTGAGTAAAGTAAGGAATTTAGAAACTTTTGCTGTTATCAATTTAAAATAAAAGAGACACATACAATTGGAAATGCATTCACATTCATGCATAGAAAAGTCAGTATCATTGAAAGGACTGTATTGAACCAAAGGAACATATAGCTCTATGTAATTACTACTATAATCTCAATGCTTGATTTTCACAGAAATAGAACAAAAAAATCCCATATGTTTTTAGTCCACAAAATCTCTCAAATAACCCGGAAATTAAAAGAAAATAAAATAAATGAAGGTGTTAATAGTTCACAACTTCAAAGCTATGATAATTAGAGTAATAGAATAAGAGAGGTACCATGTCAATGAAAACAATAGAGAACCTTGAAATAAATTCAACTATGTGGGCAATTAATTTATGATAAAGGTAGTAAGAACAATGGCAACATGAAATAGATGGTCCTGGGAAACTGGACAACTACATGTCAAAGAATGAATCTAAACTAGTATCTAAAACTTTATTCAAGATATTCAGTATATAAGAAATGAAACCATAAAATACATAGAAAAAACACATTTTTGACCTTTTTGACACTGACCTTTGTGGTGTCTCTATGAGTTTGAGTCAAACAGCAAGGGAAACAAGTAAAACTATTAATAAATGGACTATATCAATCTAAAAAATTGTGTACAGCAAAAGAACAGAATGAAAAGCAACACTAAAATATATTGTAAACTATGTGTCAGGTAAAGCATGGATTTCCAAAATATATAGAAAGAGGTGGTAACATATATTCCTATAGTTTAACAAAGATAAACTTTGCAATTTTGTAGTCTTTGATTAACACTCAGGAATGGACTGTAATAGACACACACAGATTCACATATATGAAATGAGGGATGTGCTAATCTATTAATAATCTCTTAACAGTGTATTTCTAAGTCTAATTACTATAATGACAACTTTTGAAGTTTTACATATATACATATACTTTATATCTCAGTAAAATTGAAGAAATAAAACCTTAGTGAAGAAATATGTATCAGACTTGAGAGCTTAGGAAACTTTTCTTACATAGTTAAATATTGTAGCTACAATTGGAGATGGTATAAGCCTTGAATGCAATCTTTATTATATGTTGCTGCCAATGGAAAGGTAGAGAAACAGGCTGAACAAAAAGTCATATAAAATTATTCTGTAAAGGATATTTGTTTTTAGTTAGTGTGCAAGACAAAAAAAACCTATTAGATTTAAAGTCTATTACATTTTCTTTCCTTCATAAGGTTTATTATCTTGATGCTAACAGATTTCTTTTCCCACTTTTCACCACTGGCAATTTTCAGAAGAGGGAACAGAAATTATCTGCATTGAATAAATATGAAAAATTGATGTTCAGTGTCATATATGCAGTGCACATTTTCATGTTCTTATTTTGACAGCCAGCTTTCTTCAAGGGATCTTTACCAAAATTTTGTTTAAAATTGGTGTATGAGAAAGAAAACCTGTTTAGTGGATGCTTTAAGATGTCAAACCCTGAATATGAAATGAAGAAGTCTTTCCAATGCTAGAGTGACAGCAGGTGATATTTAAATTTGGCTGCAAACACACATTTTTTTTTTTGGAGGAACGTCTTCCTTATTATTGTCTAACACTGGTGAGAAGCCTCAAGGTAAATAAAACAAAACAAAGAGGAAAAGATTAGTTTAGGCAGGGGGTCAGGAGGTTTGCGGTAGAGTCCTCTACCAAATTCAAAATTTGGTAAGACTGGGTGAGGAAATTAAAAATCCCCATAGGTTCAAATGGGCCGCATATCAGCTTTGGCCATGGTCTCTGCTAATGTAGTGGTTCTCCTTGAAGGGACAAAAGACAGATAGAGGAAATGAGCATATTGTAACTTAGGTAGCAGGTACATTGTAAAGTAGCTTGAAATGTTGTAGATAAATATGTAAAAATATCTGTGGTCTGATAATGCAAATGCATGTATTGTATGTAATATAAAAATACATGATAAATATGTAATATATTAGAAGTTACATTTTATGTTTACATAATTCATATGTATATATTACAAAGTTTAGACCATTCCCTACAGAATAAAATTGTTATTTTATATGTACTGTAACAAATTTTTATAAGTGCTATTAAATGGCCAGTGTGACTGTGATCCTGTACATGGAAATGAGTAAGCTCTGGGACTCAGTAAATGCTTTCTTCCTTTGCTGAAGGTCATCACTCATTCCACATCATAGCAATATAATCACAGACATAAATGATAACTAAATCTAAGTCAGAATAAAACTTAAATTTGCAATTTATGCTACAACTATAACAGAGAACAAATGCAGTATATTACTTGAGCTCCCCTTTGACTTAAAAATTGGTGCACCTTGGTGCACCTTGACTTATGAACTCAATATAGTTCTAAAATTAGAAATATATTTCCTTGAATCAGATTTCCTTAGCAAGCCATCTTGAAATATGGTTTCACTGTTTGAACCTACTGCTGTATTTTATTGATGTTAGAATGTTAATAACATCTTTCTAAGAATTAGCATAGTTTAAAACCACAACAGAAAGTTTTTACAAGATATGGACTAATAAGAGATGATTCTGAATTTTACTTATTTGTCCTTGATGAGAAGCACAATTTTCAAAAATCTAGACTAGAAACTTCAATATGAATCTTCAGCAAGATTTTCCACCTTTTACTAGACAATTTATAAACACTTATGTAAGGAATGCGTAATCATTTACAACATTCATATGATAGCTCTGAGCTTACAATAATGCCACTATCTCGTTAGTGTGAAAATCTGTTCTTGAGGATATATAGTAAAATGCTTAATTTTTATAGACATTGACTTGGGAAAAGTCAGAGAAAACAGTCTCCTCAATGCTTTACAGAATGCTGATAAGTATATTTAAATTCTCATTCTAATGTCTGCTTTGATCAGGCAGTACATACATTTTAATGCTTTCTAAATGATGAATGACTCTATTCCATGAGTGCGCAGGATAAAATAGTAGAGAATTCTGGGGTTATAAAATAACTTTGTTTATAATAAAGGTCATCACTTCTTGTATAAATGGTCATAACCCATAGAATCCTCAGTACCATTATATTGCAGTGCAAAGTTTAAATGTCATGATGCAAATGAACCATTTTTCTTGAAATGTTGATATGCGATGGAGTTATTTGCAAAATCGGCACTCATGATTGCCATGGAATTGAAAATTCTGTATAAACTGTCTTTCAAACAGATAAGCAGAATGGATATTATATTGCAAGAGCTCCTTAGTGTTGAATTTGTGTTTCTGAATCTATAAAGTGACTTGCAATAATCATGGACCACAGGTTTCAAAATTATTCTGCAATGGAGCTGGAAGAGATTATGGTAGCTGAATTAGTCAGAAGGTAATAGTGAATACTAAATGGTATCACCTTTATGTGGAATATAGAGAAGTCACACAAAAGGCAGGAAAAAGTTAAACTACCAATTTGGTCATAGAACATACAAAGAAGCATACAAAGAAGCAGGGTGGGGCAAAACAGGGGAGGGATGAACACAAGGAAATATCATGATGGGTCATGGGTGACAAGGGTGGTGTCACAACTATGGAGACTGTAATGTAAGATAAATCTTGTTTTTCTTATACAAAAACAAGAAACTGCTCAATATTATTATTATATTTTTAAAAAATTACATAAACATTTGAGACTGAGTGATCATTTTTTTTTTTACTTATATATAAATTTCACATCATTGTAATCCCAGGGGTTTACCCCCCACCCCTCCTCCATACCCCTTTTCCCCTCCTGCTCAAAGTTGTATGCTTCAGTTTGATGCTTAGCTTGTTTTGACTTTTCCTCAAAAAATGGAGAGAACTAAAAAGACACTTCTCCAAAAGAGGAAATATAAATGGCCAACAGGCACATGAAAAATTGCTCAACGTCACTAGCAATAAGGGAAATGCAAATCAAAACCACAATGAGATACCACCTTACACCAGTAAGAATGGCCCACTTCCAAAGAACGGGCAACAAGAATTGCTGGTGAGGATGTGGAGAGAAAGGAACACTACTACGCTGCTGGTGGGAATGTAAACTAGTCCAACCACTATGGAAAGCTGTGTGGAGGACCTTCAAGTTAAGGGAAATGGAACTACCATTTGACTCAGCAATTGCTCTCTTGGGAATCTACCCAAAGGAGACCTCAATGAGGGTACAAAGGGACACCTGTGTGCAGATGTTTACTGCAGCACAATTTATAATTGCAAGGACGTGGAAGCAACCTAAATGCACAAAACAGATGACTGGGTGAGTGATCATTCTTACTAACATTTACTATTTCAGTTAAAAGGGACAAATCCCTCTGAATATAACGTTCTAAAAGTTACCTTTTAAGGTACTAGGACAGGTAAGACATCACTACACCAACTAAGCATGACTTACCTAGTACTTCACTGTAAAACTCATTCCATTTTTTTGATACCCTGTTAGGAACCAAAAGTCAAAAGTAGAGCATGTAGAGCATGTTTTTTAATCTCTCCATGAATGTCATTTGGTCACTTAATTCTGACAAAAAAAACAGGTGCATTATGAAGGTGGAACTGGAGGTTTTCCAATGTGCTTTCAAATTGATGTCTAGGTATGAAGTGGAGACTGTACACAAGGGTATGTAAGCAGCTCTGTCAGCAGCTCACCACAGGGAACAACATCATCTGTAAGAATGAGATCAAATCTTGATTCTTGGAGTTTTTTCAGAAGTTTCTTGCCCTGTATTACATCTTTACAGTGCTTTACAAGGACATAAGCATATTTCTACAAAATATCTTGCATTTCTGAAAAGTAGGTCCAAAATGATACTTTAGGCAAATCATAGGTCCAAGCATTCACCATTTTCTTGACTGAAACCACATATCATTTTTAGAGAGAGATGTAGGATAAGTTTCAAATTTAATATCAGATTGTTGTTGGGATCAATGAGAATGGAAGCTTCATATATCAGAACAACCACTCATGACCTCTCTTAACAAGTTCATTCAGAATTGTCTTTATACTGATTTAAATGCTAAATTCCGGTGACCATACCAGCATCTTTCCACAGCTCCCAAGAGCTAAAGTAACGACCTAGTTGCAGCAGCAGAAGAGTTGAAGTACATTTCACAGATATCCTGGTGAAATATGGTGCTGGTCTTTTAAAACTGGCTTTCCTATTCAGCATTGCTCATGGTTATGTAATGGGGAAATAAACAGGAAGTTTAAATATAAAGACCGTTCCTCCAAATGAAAATTTTATGTTAACAATCAGAACATTTCAGTGGCATGTGGAGAAAGCAAAATTAGAAAAATTTCTTTGGGGCTAGCAGAAGTAGAAAAAAGAGTTCAATGTTTGGAGATTGTGTTATCCTCAGGTAGTGATATGAACCTAATCATGTGTAAATCACCTATGGTACATAATACATTTTAAAAAGGGTGTCAAGAAGTGTGGAATGTGAGAGATGACTTGTTTGCCATCTCATAACAGAATAAAAGAAAACTTGTGGGTGTGAGTCAGAATTACTGACAATCATTGTTTAAGAATTTGTTTTGTTTGGTTTTATTAAAGTTTTATTAATATTTAGTTCACATGCTATTCATTTGCTGAATTTAAAAATGTAGAATTCATTCTTTTATAGTAGTCAGAGAATTTGTAGCACTGTAATATCAAATTCAGAGAATTTTATCATCTCTAAAAAAAACCTTTATACTTTGGCCGGATCTTCCAATATTTAGCCTCTTTTCTCTTGTAGCCAAAAAACAAACAAACAAACAAACAAACACAAATTTGCATCTATAGGTTTTGTTCATTTGAAAAATTTCTTTAAGTTGAGTGCAATATGCTCTTTTGATGTGTGAATACATCCACCTGGATCATAGTTACCTGAATAATAAATATACAAATAGATACACAAATAAATAAATAGATCTCACAGAATTTCAAGAGTGGTATTTGGTTCATCTTAGTTACTTTCATACTAAGATTTACTCATTAATAAATCTTTATAAAGAGGAGATGCAATGTAAAATAAGAGTATTAATAGTGAGATAATGTATCATTATAAATGAAATATTGAGGAAATAAATCCTTATTAATTAAATTAACTTATTAGTCTTTATTAATAAACTATTAAGAGTGCTTTATATGGCCCAGACATAAGTCTCTTTATATATTCTCTGCTGGTTTAGTTCCATTTCTTTCTAATACCCTTTTGCATTACAAATTTTTTTAGTATATTGAAATCCAATTTAAACCTTTTCCTTCTATTAGTATGCTTTATTGTCATTTCTAAGAAGACTTTACCTAATCCAATATCACTTGAATTAACTCAGTTCTTTTAAAAATAATTTTATTAATCAGCTGAGAGTTACCCCTTTTATCCATGTTTAAGCTAATTTACATGTATGGTATGAGTAAAGTGTTCAAAATTGTTCTGCATGTAGATATTAAGATCAATATCTGAAAGGCATTTTTTCTACTCAATTGTCTATGTGCTCTTGTTGAAAAAAGGAATCTATTGATTAAAAGACTGATTTATAGACTTAATAATATTTAATTGACCTCAGTTACTGACACTTTTTCCTTTTTATTAGCCAATCATGTTTATTGATGTTAATTTGGTTTACAACACTATATTAGTGTAGGTATTAAGAACTCAAGCATCTTCAAAGGAAGGTTTTCACACTATTCCCTCCATTACAGCTCCAATAGCCCTACACTATGCTCCATTGGACTTCCTGTCACTGCAATTCCCTTCCTGTCACATTCCCCTTTTGTTTGTTTCAGTTTTGCACTCAGATGTCAAAGAATTTGTTATTGACTTGGTCTTATCTCACCCTTCATTTTTTTCTATATTAAATATATGCATAAAATCATCTGATAGTTGTCCTCCTTACAAATGATTTCACTTAGCATTAAGCTCCCTAGATCCATCTACAGTCACAAACGGTAAAGGATTCCTTTTTCAAATAGCTGAGTCAAATTCCACTATTTAAGATAGAGAAAACACTTCATGACTTGGCTTTAGAAATGTTTTTAAGGGTTTGTCTACTAAGTCAAGGCAAAAAAATCAAATACAGCAGAAAAATGATATGAAACTAAAAAGTTTCTGTACAGTGACAAAAATATCAGTAAAACAGAAAACAGTAAATCTAGTACTACCCTGAATGGGAGAAAATATTTGTACACCATATGTCTGACAAAAGACTAATATTCCAAAGTGTATAAACCACTCCTGCAAGTCAATAAATAAGATAATTTAAGCAAAATGGGCAGAAGAGTTAGACACTTCTCTAAGAAGATACACAGATGGTCAACATGCATATGAAAAAATGCTCACCATAATTATCATCAGGGAAGTACAAATTAAAGCCATAGTATGATACCATCTAACAATTGTGAAAATGGTACATGAAAAAAAATACCAATAACAACTGTGGGAGAGGATGTGGGGAAAAAAGGAACTTCCCTTTTGGTGAGAAGGTAGACTGATCTAGTCTATGAAATATAAAGTGGAAGTTTCTCAAAATACTAAATATAGTTCTACCATGAGCTCGAGCAACTTTCCCGCTAACTATAGACGAATAAAAAAGCCATAGTGAAGGGCTATATCCCTACATCCTTGTATTCATTACACTACTACTTATAATAGCCAAGTTATGGAAGCAACTAAGAGTGCAAGGACAGAGGAGTTGATAAGGATGTGGCATACATACACCATGTAATATTACTCAACTGTGAAATAAAAGATAATTGTTTCTATTTAAAACAACATGCATGGAACTGAGGGGAATCATACTAAGCAAAACAGTCTGAAGGAGAAAGACAAATACTTGATGATGTCATTCATGTATGACTGCAGATATACAAAAGGTCAGAGAAAACACAACCACAACCAAACCTAGAACTTTTTGTATAATTCAGGCTACCAGACAGAGAGCAAATTGGGAAGAGATCTCATGAGTTGTGGTGGAGAACTGAGGTTGCCTTGTTGCTGAGTGTGGGATGGTAACACACAGCTGAAGAACCTAGACTTCTGAGTCACATACTGTGTTGTGACTCAGGGTTATCTGAATTAAAAAAAAAGAAAGAGATTACTGGGTAAACCAATTATAACAGAAGATTCTGCATAAGAGAATAAGCCAGGGTAGACATAAAGAATAGGAAACACCATTTAGAACATATTCAGTTGCTGAAACCAAATTCACTCAATTTAATATAAATGCTCTGAAATGTACAAGTGTAAGGCATTGATCACACAGAAATTAGAGGAAGTTTTACACATTGCTCTCAGAAATGTTGTCACTTCTTAAACTGTATTATAACTTTTCGTATACAAAATGGAGTCACTGGTAATTAAAGGGGAGTTGCATGTTCTCAATTGCAATAAACCTACACAACAGAAAGAAGAGAAACAAGGTGGGTAACAAAATGATAGATATATTTCAGGTATTTGTTAAACAGTACAGTGAGAAATGGAGGTGAAATTACACCTGAAATAAATATGCTTTGATTCTAACTCTAAGGAAGATGAATTTTTGAAAATAAAATGTTAGTTGTCATATTTGCCCCTTTCGCTGAAGAGTTGGAAATGAATATGAGGAGAATAAATCTTCCAAAAATGAATGTTAAATATGTGTTTCCTGGAGGATCACATACTTAATTAACAAAAATTAATTCTTAATTAGCAGGTTTAATGTCCAGTAAATGTGTTTCCTGCAATGCCAGAAACACTGATTTCTGAGTTGTGGGTTGAGGGCACTTCCCCTAGGTAGCAGGGAGCCATTGGCAAATGATGGACTTTGGACACAACATGCCCGCATCAGTTAGTAGCTGAATCAAGGTCAAGGTTTCCCAAAAAGCCTGAGGACTGCTGGGTGAGTGTGCAACATTGTGCATCACACCCTGGGTCTTTTGTCTGTTCTCAAGACCTCAGTGGCTTAACTTGCATCAGAGCTCTTATGGAAGGGGTAGCATCTGCTGGCAAATAACCATCTCTTGCATAGTACAGGTGGAGCCTGTGCCTGCTCCAGAGACATTGGGGGCAGAGGCAGGGTGGAGGGAACTTCCTGAGGGTAGCTGGGGGCTGCCACCAAAGGGTGGGCCCCAATTTACTAACACAAACTGGGACCCATGTCTGCTCCTAAGACACCTGCAAAATTTACTATTATTATATTTGTATTACATTTTATTGAGGCAACATTGTTTTACAGACTGTTTGTACCTTAGGTACAGGTTCAATCCTTTATCTTCCCTCACTGGGTCATCTCTGTTACTTTGATCCCCACACTGGTGTTCCACTGGCAATTGCACAGCGTTTGTTGTGGTTTATTTGTGTTATTATTTTTTATTTATTCAGTTTGTTATTTATATTCAATTTAGGATGAAGTTATAAAGTCACACTTGGTGCTGTGGTTCAGTGTCTGTTCCAGCAAGGTGAGGGATCTGGGTTTAATCTGTGGAGTGGCCAGTCTGGCATTATTTCTGAATTAGAATATTCAACAGGTATGCATGCATTTTTTTCTTTATTTATTCTTCTCCAGTTATTTTCATTAGGAATGTTGTATCTATAACAATCATTTGTGAAAAAAAAAAAACCTCTCGAAAACAAACTTAATCAGAGAAGTTAAATTAGAAGAATATGCCAAAAGTCATTGGACAAAGGGAAACAGACCACATTTTCTTACTGTGAGACCTACCAGTTTCAGAACCCAAAACCAACTACTCCTTTAAAAAGCAACTACTCCCTTTTTTTCTTCTCTGCTTTGACCACTTTCCGGCAACAAAGCAAAAAACACTTTGTGATGACGTATACAGCAGTAGCCACACAGGCCAGCAGGAAGCCAATGACATCCAGAGAATGTTCCTGGACCCAGGTGAGGTTGTGGGAGGCTGGCCGCAGATGCTTGGTGCCTTTATTGCGCATGACAAACTCAATCCAGAAGACAGCCCGATCTAGAGGCTTCATTGGCTGATCATGATGTATTCTCGATAATTTCATAACATTCTCTTTATATCTGGAGAGAAACACAAATTTACAGGAAAGGCTAATTTTTCTAAGCATATCATTTCCTCAAAGTTTTTAAAAATGTCATGATATAATGAAAATAATGACATGAAATGAATTGATGTGTTTCACCGGGTCTCCTTAGGTAATTTATCAGTAAAATGGGGATTTTTTTTGATTGACAGCTCAAAAGATGGAAATAACATATTAAAGGGGATAGTTCAGTCTTTCTATCAAAAAGATAGGTCAGATAGACTTTTACTTTGATCCTTACTTTGCATTCATAGGAAAATTATCTCATATTACCTGAAATAAGTTTTCACTATTTCCATGTGTTATCTCTTTTTTCTTTGTGTTTTTTATTTCCCATTATGCAAAATGACTTTCAAGTAATCAAGTAAGGCAGACTCCTGTTCACAATTAACATCTGAATTCTCTTAATATTTAGAATCCAAACGGTGTTTGGACTACAGGACACTCTATGTTCATTAACATGACAAATTCATACCTTAACATTGTCTTACCCATCACTTTCCCAGATTTCAAACCATACAAAAAAGCTACTGAAATCAAAACAGTATGATATTGTAATAAATATAAAGAAGCAAAAGATGGTAGAGAATTGAGATCCCAGTAAAAAACCCACACTTATTTCAATAGCAAATCTGACAAGGAACCATGAGTATACACTAGAAAATGGAGTCATTTCACAAATTTCGTATAAGTAAAACTAGACAGTCATTCAGAATAAATCTAGAATGTTACCTCATATCATGCCGAACAAAAATTGTACTAAAAGATGAATTGTAAGACTTAAAGTTTCAAATGAATAAAGGGAACAGTATACAAAGCAGTCCATTAGATTAGTTCAGTAAGGCTTTTGGGGATTGAAGCAAAAATCAAAAGTAATAAATGGGACCCCATCAAACTAGAGAGTTTCTGCACAGGTAAAGAAACCCCATGAATAGGGACTATATTTGTCCATAGTGCATCTGACAAGGAACTAAAAACCAAGATCTACAAAGAACTCATACAAATTGACAGATGGAAATCAAATATCCTAGTGAACAAATGAAAGGTAGTGCATATAGACTTCTCTCTGAAGGGTAAACCTGGATTCTCAACAAACATATAAAAATACTCATGGTCATGATCACCTCTAAATAAATGTAAATCAAAACCACAACAGCACACTACCCAATATTGGTGAGAGAAGTCCATATCAAAAAGATCAAAAACAGTAAGTTTGACAATGTAATAGAAAAAGGAAGTCTTCTACTTCATTGGTTGGGATGTAGCATGGTCCTGTTGATGGGACATACTATGGAGGTATCATATGAATAAAATTCATTTCCCAAAAGACCAGTGATTTCACTCTTAGTTATCAATATGAAAAACACACACAACCACCCAAAGGGATAAATGCACCCTATGTTCCTTGCTTGTAAAAAGGCAAGTTTTGGAAACCATATATTCCTTCTGAATTACCAATGTTCATTTTTTTTTTTGATAATTACTTAGGATGGAATTTATGGGTCAAGTGGCAGATTCACATTTAATATTATGAGACACCTTAAATACATCTTCCTCTAGCTTGATTTCCCAAGAGCATGGTAAGGCTGGGCATGGTGGCTTGTGCCTGTAATCTTCAGCCTATGAAGCGATCGGGGCTAGGGATCGTGGTTTGAGCCCCACCTGGGGCCCGTAGTGAGACCTAATTCCAAAAAAATAGCTGATCATCGTGGCGCGTGCCTGTAATCCCAGCTACCTGGGAAACTGAGGCTGGGGATTGCTTGAGTCTGTGGTACCCTGGGCAATGAGAGCTTACAGTTCCATGGGCAAAAATAGTGAGACCCAGTCTAAAAAAAAAATTGAATCCAAGAGCATGGTAGATGTGGTATATCATTGACAGTACTTGTTGTTTCGCGTCTTTTTGATATGTCCATACAAACAGGTAGGAGATGGAAATTCACTGTGGACTTGATTTACATTTTACAATATGAAGTGATGGTGAACATATTTTCATATGTCTCATGGGCAATGTAAATTCTTCTTTTTGCAGAAGGCTCTGTGAAGTTATTTTTCCAATATTTCTAATTTTATTTTTTGGTAGGATCTTTATATTTTGTTTATCTTTGACATCAGCTTTTTGTCAGATGTCTGATAAACAAATATTTTTTTCCAGTCGGTGGGGTGTCTTCATTTTAATTATGATTCCCTTTACTATAGAGAAGCTTTGAAGTTTGATGTGGTCCTACTTGTGAGTTAGATTATCTGAAGGGGAAAATGGGAAAATCCAACATTGTGAATAATAATTGTAAAAAAACAAAACAAAACAAGAGCAACAAATGCCTCTTTGACAAAATCTGATATCTGATGGCACATCATGTTAATAATTTCACAGTTATTATCTCAAAAAGATTTGAAACTCATATTCATAGTTGACAAAAAAATACAGCCTATTTAATATATATAAATATTAATGATCAAAAATTGGGATACTCACGAAGGATCATTAATGACTTTCTTCAATGCAGTGAGCAAGTCTGCACTTGACATTGTATCCAAGTCCAATCTTACTGCTGCTCCCTTTGCCACCATATGAGCAATGTTATCAGGTTGATCCCCAAACATGGGAATGCCTACCATCGGGATGCCATGATGGATCGCCTCATAGATGCCATTGGTTCCACCATGGGTTATGAAAGCTTTGGTTTTTGGATGACCTAAAATTGAGCATGAATTTGAAGAAACTATAAACTACAAGTCTGAGAGATAAAACAAGACTATAGTAATATAAGAAGTAGAAGAGGCACTGTATTTTGGGTAACAGATTACACATAAAATTTTGAGATCTGCTATCTCTCAGATACAGAGCATGAAGCAATTATGGCTTAGAGAGGTAAATTAATATTACAATGTGTAGATTGCAAATGAAGACATTTCCCCATGTGTAAGAATGCCAAAGAAAAACAGTTCTGAGAAATGAAGAATTTAAGATACCTGTTAGAGCATAGTCCCTCAAATAAAGAGTGAAGTCACTAATTTTCTAAAATGGCAGGCATGGCACTGCAGGAAGTTTGATAATGATGGCTCTGGAATCATCTGAAGAAAACACTGGCACTTACATGAGATGTTTTCATATTATGGCTCCTTTACAGCACAATATAGAAAAAAATTTTAAATCTATTTTCCTTAGAGTCATTGGCAATTAAAAAGGTTCTACTATTTCCTTAGTTGTACTCTATATTGGACTATAGGGAGAAGGTAGAAATAAGTGGGAAGACTAGGAGCCAGGTACTTCAGGTGAAAAGCAATGTGGAATATGACAATATTCCATTGTCAAAAGGGGTGGGGAGAAAAGAGGAGACAGGTTATGAGAAGGGGAGTTTTGTGGTGGTGAGTGAAGCATGTACACATATGAAGGTGTGAGAATCTACCTCCTTAAGTGGTACAGCTATCAAAACAGCTGTCAAATTAATGAAATTTGGGGGAAATAATGAGATTATCTTTATAGTTGTTGAAACACTCTCTACGAGAAGCAGTTTAACTTTAAATAAGGATGTTTTAATTCAGATCTGAAGGAATGTAGTTGTTTATATTAATTTACTAACAGCTGTATCTCATCCTTTACTGCATAGAAGTGTGATAGAAATATAAGTTAAATTTTACATTCACGTTATGCAAAAATAAATGTTCAATATATTTTTCCTTGTGATATATTGCCAATCTAGGAGCTCTTACTCCCCTTTCAGTGTTTGCTTTCAGAATCTTACCAAGAAGGTCATTCTGTGGCATCCACTTATACAGCCGTGTATTTGCTCCCAAGGTATCTGGCTTCTTGCCATCAAATCTCCACAGAACCTGGTAAAGAAATACCTTACTGCAGTAGTGAAATTTCAACATTACAAGCAGGTTCATTTTTTAAAAGGAAAAGTTCAAGAATAATCTACTTTATTCCAGTGCTGAAAAGATATTAGTGAGGAGTGGTTTAAATTTGTGCATGTCATTACAACTGGAATATGTGTTCTTTCATGTATGATAGAATCATGGTGTTTTACATCTATCTGAAATTTTCATTCATAGTAGACAATGAGATTATCAATGATCAGTTCAAGTTGTTTAGGAGGTTTCAATCAATCAGTATAATTTGACAGTGGAAAGAGGACAGTGTTATGATCTTCAGGTTCTTTTTTTTTTTTTTTTTACATATATTCCTGTAACTGCAATCTCATAGTGTGGCATTGGTGTATTCCTTCTATGGCTCACAAATTAAGGTTACTTATGTGTATTTGTTCCATAATCTTTTTAGCTCTTCAGGTCTTATTGTTTGCATTAGGTTGACCTAAATACTCAATATAGCTAGAGAGCTAAATAGTTCAGTATATAATTAATTTTTACTAATGCAAATTTTCTGAGATAGAACATTGGTTTTCAATATTAATTTTAGTACATTTTGATGAAAGTACATCAAAGAGATAATTTTTAAATCTAACCTATAATATAATTTCCCTTTCCATGTTAGGACATCTTTAATGTCCTATCATTAAATAGAAATGTCTTTTGGTTGTAAATAACAGCATAGATAGTGAAAGTATCAAAAATTGTTATATTTCAAATCTTATTATACTGGTTGCTAACACATCAGTGAGGCACCACAAAACATTACCAGCGTTGATTAATGTGAAACCAATCATCAGCACTTCTCTGTCTAATAACACAGATTCTAAGTTTGGAATTCTCAACAAAACTCATAATCTGGATATAATTTACAAGTGTCTAACATAATTTCCTGTATGAAGTTAATCTGAGTTTTAGCAATCCAGATTTCAGCAAAAATTTAGCACAGGTGGTATTTAGAGGCTATTCCAGTTAGAAACTTTGAAGTACTATGTAAAGTCCCAGGTAATGCAGGTGTATTCTATAAAATGGAAAATGATTTATTTGTATGTTTCATGAATAAGGATGCACATAAAATATTTTCTACCTCAGGTCATTTGAAGTGCTCTGCTTCTAAGGTTCTCATCTCTTCTTCAGATTCTTAGTATTGTGTCTGGTACAGGTGTATGAAAAAGCTTGGTGAACCTTGGTCATATCTGAAGAGTACCTTGACCAGTACCATGGACAGGATGATTTCAAGAGTTAGAGGAAAAGGGGCTCTATTACCGAGAAGAGAAATTGCATGATGTCTTCATACTTTACTGACTTCTTGCTTAATGTGACTGCTAAAATTATTTCTTTTGATAATATCTGAAGTGTGTATTCCCTAAGAATTCTTTCAAGGTGAAGGAACAAATAACAGGGCTGAATTTTTTTTTTTCAGCACCTTCCCACAATACCATTTTAAGAGCAAATCTTCATGTTGCGTCTTAGCTACATTTACTTTCAATCATAATGGTAACCCACAGAGAATGCAGTTTTTATGGTCTAACAATTGATATGTGCATTTTGGTTTGAGCTAATATCTGAGATAAAATAGAGTCATCATTAGAATTTATCATTCATGTGTAAAACTAAATGCACTGCAGAGTTGACAGTCATATTTTGGTTGACCACTGCTAAGGCACTTTATGTTACCTTTTGTGGAATCTGGGCAAGGGCTGAAGCAATCATATTTGCTCTCTCCTCTGGCAAGTTACTGACCATGGAGCCCAGAGTAAACACCACAAT
Source organism: Uropsilus gracilis (assembly GCA_004024945.1). Lineage (NCBI taxonomy): Eukaryota > Metazoa > Chordata > Mammalia > Eulipotyphla > Talpidae > Uropsilus > Uropsilus gracilis. The sequence continues at coordinate 23,163 of PVHY01010900.1, forward strand.
ACCATCTTCTCCAGAGCTCTGTGCAAACTCTTCCATTTCCTGTGAAGAAAGAATTTGTTCCATGACAAAAGAGCAACAGCACAGTAACTATACTAGATGGATTGTTCAGTTAGATAAAGAGAGATGCTATCTAATTATTTAGAAAGATGCTCCTTTAAAAGTACCAAAATATAAATATCATCACATTCACTTTTTTCAATAACTAGGGTTTAAATGTATTGGTATGAGGAACAATGTTCCTATTGTTATGCAAACATTTCCAGAAGTTTTTGTCCAACTAATACAATATTTATTAATTATTATAGTGTTATTCTTCCCTTTCCCATAACCAATAGAATGGCAATCATCATTCTACTCTCTATTTCAATGAATTTGCCTTGTTTAGTGAGTTCGCACAATTGGAATTATACATAATATCTTTTGTGAAAGAACCAGCTCACTCAACACAGTGTCTTAAAAGTTCATGTAACATGGTGCATGTGCAGTACTATGTTTATTAACTCATCAGACTTTGGATACTGTTAGCCTGTTGTCAGGACAACTGCTCTGTGGATGAACATGCAAAATCTCATTGAGGTCCTGCTTGAATTCCATCATTTTTATGTTTTTGAAGGAGAATTGTTGTACCACATGGTTATTCTATTTTCAATTTTGGGGGAACTACAACTTTTTAAAAAATTCATATGAGCAATTTGGTACAGTCAGTGCACAACAGTGAGGAGATGCTGTAGAATATATGGAGAAACTCTTCATACATAGTATTATAATAGTAGCTAATATAGATACTGAAGGAAGACCCACAGCAAGATACTAACACTCTACTTCCTTATAATTACCAGTGAACAACATCGCCATATTTATTTTATGCTTTTTTCCTGGGGAATTGTTTAAGTTGTCTCACTGATACTAGACTCTCCTACATGTGTGCATGAGTGTATATGTCTTTCAGCTCTCTTATCCTTTAATCTTTTCTGTCAACTTTGTCACAATTTCCCAGATTCTGCACTTAAGTCATTTCCTAATGGCTATTTATTAAAAATTGCTAACATATAGATGCTAGTGTTCTTTTTGCAGTTTCCAAATAATAATCACAAGAGACTTGTCTACTATCCAGAATAATACATGCATGCAATTGATTATTTCCAAGAATTTTTACCTCTAATGTCTTAAACTTGAATTCATATTATAAAATGATGTCTCATGAGCATGTGCTGCGTGGAAGAAGTTGTGAACCACTCTCCTTACTAGCTTACTAAGTCCACTGGAAGCACCTTCCAACAAGTGAGAGAGTCACAGATGGGCTTTACCTGGGAGTTGCTCACTTTTTAGTAGCTCTGATACAGGGGTAGTGACACGATTGAAAATTATATTAAGTACCATACTGCCTTGGTGGGTTTGGTCTGAGAGAAAGTCCAAAGAGAAGAAAAAAAGCACGAAAAGGGCACATGAAAAGATGAGCAAGGAGGGAGAGAGAAGGAGGGAGGGAAGGAGAGAGGGAGGAAGAGAGGGAGGGAGGGAAGGAGGGAGAGAAAGGAGAAACATGAGAATGGTGAACTGATAAAACAAGCCCGTGTGGCCTGGCCTGGAGGGAAGCCCCATGGAAGTGTGAACTGGTGGTGACCAGCAGTCATGGGGGGAGAGTGACCAGCAAAAGAATAGCCCATGTGGAGAGCATGGCACCGCAAAAAGGTGGCATGAAAAGCAGGTACCTGGAGAAAGCCAAGGATTTGGAAAATGATTTTGTATCAGCATTTGCTCAAAAAAATTGAAAAACCTTGGAGAAGCAGAGCAGCTCGAAATATTGGAGCAAGAAGAAGTAAAGAAAAGATGGAAAAGAAAGACTAGACTTTGCAGAGTGCCTGCCTTAGGTTTGGAGGGACAAAGTGGGCACCATCCTAGGCTTGAGTCTTTGGGACCTTTGGGACTAAAAATGGTGACTGGGGTAAGATAACTGGCCACTTGTGGCTTTAGGGACATTTTGTTTGCCTGGCTAATTTTCCTTGTAAATTAAAGCTCTTGTTAAATTCCATTATGACATTAGCAACTGTTATTCGCAGCTGTTAAAAATCTGAGTGGCAGAAGGAGTATTTTATTTATTTCCCCCCCTTATGTTTTATTCATTTTTAAAATAATTTCTTCTGTAGATAAATGGTTGCTGGGATGCTTCCTTCCCCCTCAACCCCTGATGGTCTGTTCATTTACACAGACCCCTCTCTTATTGTTTGATGATTTATGTTCAGTCCATAGGTCTCTATTTCTTTTCTGTGGTTGTGTCTATTTGACAAGTGAGGGACTGTGTTCCTGGAGCACAGCATTCTGTGCGTGAAGGATTGTAGTCTTAGCTTTGCATTGGCCAGCCTGTTTGTGCTTGTTTGAGGTTTGACAATGTCTTCTCATTGCTGGCTGCCCGTTCAGTCCATTCTCCCTATATATATCCATTGCCTCTCCATAGTTCTACCTTCTGGCTTGGGGGGGCCTTGCTTCCAGCTGTTTTCTGTAATGAGGTTTCTCAGGGAGGGTAGGCATCCATCAATGGCCTTTGTGGATGAGCTCTACTCTTTCCCTTTGCAGATTTGTTGTGGAGCCAGTTCCCCAACTCTGTGGGCTTCCTCTCCCACAGTGTGGAAAAGGGTTCCTTGTTTTCTTGAGGGACATATCCTGAAATGGGGTTTTGGTTCATCCATTCCTGATGAGTTTGTAGCACACTTCAGTGAAAGGTGTTCATTATGGTTGTCTCTCCAGTCCATTATGTTCTATTATAGTTCTTCTCCTGCATCTTGCCCAGTTGTATTGGCAGGATCGTTATCTGGTCCCTCATGCATTCTGTCTCTGTTTGCAATGTTTGTGTTTTTCTTATTTCTCCTGAAGACTAAGGACTAGGGTGGTGTGAGAGTGAAATGGCAAGATCTTCTAAGTTCCCCCCACCTCCCCGTATTCCCCCACTCTGAGTGGATCTTATCTTGCCCACGTGCCAGTCTGGTCCAGGTCTCTGGGGCCAGCCCCCGAGGCCCTCTTACCAGCCAACTTGATGGCAGAGGGTTCTCGGTGGGCAGAGGCCGACTGGCAGCAGGAGCAGCATTTTAAAACGCCACCTTTTTCCTTTGGCTTGTTGGTTGGTGCTTCTGCCTCATTTGGGCATGATTTCATTGTCTATTAAAATGAAACAAAAGTTACTTTTGTAAAAGTAAGGTGGATTGAGATGATTATTGTAAATTAAATGATAGTAAAGTTTCCTTTTGATAGTAAAGCTTCCTTTTGAAAAATTCTTTGCCGTGAGGTACAGTATAGAGAAGCTTTGTTAGAGTGGATTATACATTGTACATGTACAATGTAAAATTTCACCCTGATGACATTAGTTTCAACTTAATGTCAATGATGTTTCCTGCACATATGATGCATCCTCAGTCTGTGGCTGCATTTATAGCACCAGTGTGGAATTATTTGTCCCATAAGCTCACTGACAAGTTTTTCAATCATGCTGTAGTAGATGGTTTCCTGAAGTGGGAATATATAATACTGATATTGTGTGCAAATGAGGCAGAATCTTCCAACCAACAAGACAAAGAACAAGAGCAGCACTTTTAAATGTGCCTGCTGCTGCTCAGAGTATGTCAGTTTCTTACCACACGCGTGCAGCAGTTGTCAGTCAAATGGAAGTTAACCACAGGGTTTTATTAACAAGGATGATAATCAGGAAAACAGAAAGTCAAACAAAAAGTCCTTAGAGCCGCACGTGGCTAGTTATCTTACCTCAGTCACGGTTTTAGTTCCAAAGGCCCCAAAGTTCCCTTTGCCCCTCCAAACCTGAGGCAGACACTGCAAAGCTCAGTCTTTCTCCAGCATCTTGTCTCTGCTTCTTCTCTCTCTAGTGTTCTGAGCTGCTCTGTTTCTCCAAGGCTGTTCAAAGTTTTTCAACAACTGCTGATGCAAAGCTCAGCTTTCCAAATCTCTGGCTGTCTCTAGGTACCAAATTTCCATGCCACCTTGTGTAGCACCACACTCTTCACAATGGTTACTCTTCTGCCAATCACTCTCCCACCAAGGCCCCTTGCCACCACCAGCTCACTCTTTCAGGGGGCTCTGTCCAGCCTGGTCACTCCAGCTACTCTTTACCAGTCCGCCATCCTTGTGTCTCTCCCTTCCCCAAAAGTCTGTCTCTTCTTAGTCTCTGTTTCTTTCTATCTCCTCTTGTTTTTTTTTTTTCTTCCTGAAAACCAGAGGCTCCAATTTTCCCTCACACACCCTCCTGGTGATAGATTTTCTCTTCCCCAACCTGGATTTGCAACAAAGTAAAAGAGGGAATTACCCTTATGGGTTAGGTCTCTGTGTTTTTCTGACAAAGTTAATGGCAATTTCTAAATTTTAACACTGCCCATGTTGGGATCACAGCTTCAATACAGGCTCCATTACAGGTTAGCATTGATATGAATCGATTATTTTCATTCTTTGATATCTTTGTAAAGAAAACTCAAGGTCATGTCGACTTGGACAAATGGCAGGAGATTTTCGGAGCCTTTATTTTAGTCCAAAATACCTTTTTTTTCTGAAGAGGGAAGACCATACACACAGAAAGGCAGGCAGGCCCAAAGAGACCAATTCTGAGAGAGGCCAAAGTGAAACTACTCACCTCCTTGTCTCCCTTGACACTGCTTAGTGCCCTAGCAACACAACAGTGCTCTGTTACAATGCAAGGCCCATCTGTAGTCCAGTAGCATCAGGGCAAGGACTCCCCTTTGTGGGAAAGGCAAAAAAAAACTGATTTTTTTTTTTGCCCTTTTCCCATCAGTTTTTTTTTTTTGCCATAAAATCTACTGGTTGATCTTCCACAAGGTTCCATTGGCAATGAATGCAGGACTCTGCATCATAAGTGCAAAGGCAGTGGACACTCTACAGAATACAACAAAACACAAGTCCTGTGGGCAGCACATATGATGCCCATTTTCTCCAATTTTGCTATATGCCTGTATTTTCTTCATGGTCTCCTGGAAACTGATGCCTTTTAGTATCTGTCGCTGGCCTTGGGACTGGCAGTTGTATGGGCTGATGCTCAGCATGCTCACATAACACTGCCTTCACCAAACATGCCCTAAGGAGAAACTCTCTGGCTGTGGTTTGTTGCCACAAGCCACATAACACATACACCCCAGGAAATCACTCTGGGATTGGTGACACATACACTTTGGACTCCTTTGGGGGTAATGACCTAATTCCTAGAAACAGGGTCACCTCTGATACCTTGACACTCTGGCCTCCATAGCTATTAGTGTAAATATTAGACCCCTGAAACTTCTCTGGTTCCCATATAACAATAAAACCAAATCATTTCCACATTGATGGCAGACCAGTGGACAGTAAACTCCTCATGTAGCCTCTGGTCCCTGCCTGTCCCCTGTGGACGGGCCCCTTGGCCCCATATTATTCAAATGTGAGCAAGGTTTCCCCCTGACAAGAGTTGGCAGCAAATTGTCTCCAGGTGCATGGCACATGCCTGGGGCCTGGAGACTGGAGCTTTCCTCCTTATGTCAGCCTGTCTTCCCACAACAGTGAACTTCTGGTCCTCCCACAACTGTCCCCACAGCTTTAGCTAGTATGCATTGACTGTGCATCTATTCTGGTGCAGCCTACACCCACTTTAGTAAGTTTACCCACATTTGTGCATGTGTGATTTTATAAGACTTTCTTGTGATATCAGGTGCAAAAGGGGATGGAAGCTTCCAACCAACAAACCTAAATTAAAAAAACAAAAGCACTTTTTAAAATGTGGCTTCTGCTGCTCAGATTATCCCAGGTTCTTACAACTCATGCGTAGCTTGCCAGTGAAATGCAATTTGAACACCAGTTTTATGTACAAAGAAAATAAACTGGGAAAACAAAAAGTCCTTAATGCCACAAGAGTCCAGTTATCTTACCACAGTAACCATTTTTAGTTCAAGTCCCAAAGACACATGTCCATGTTGGTCCCCCTTTGCCCTTCCAAACCTGAGACAGGCACTCTGCAATTTCCAGTCTTCTTTTCCATCTTCTCTTTGCTTCTTTTCTCTCTAGTTTCTGAACTATTCTGTTTCTCTAAGATTCTTCAAAGTTTTTCAACAACTGCTGATGCAAAACTCAGCTTTCCACATCCCTGGCTATCTCCAGGTACCAGTTTACCATGCCACCTTGCTGAAGTGCCATGCTCTCCACACTGGCTACTCTTCTGCTGACCACTCTCCCACCATGGTTCCTTGCCACAACCAGCTTCCGCCCAGTCTAGTCACGCCAACTACTTTTTACTGACTGCCATCCTTGTGTCTCTCCCTTCCCAGAAATCTATCAGTCTCTGCTCCGTTTTTTAAAATTTATTTTTAAGAGACTAGGTCTTGTTATGTTGCCCAGGGTTGTCTTGAATTGAGGATCAAGTGATCCTATCCTCCCAGGTAACTGGGATTACAGGTGTGCGCCACCATGCCCAGCTTCTGCTCCTTTCTTTTTATCTCCTTTCCCCCTGAAAACCAGAGGCTCCAATTTCCCTTCACATGTCCGCCTGGTGGTTTATTTTCTCTTCTCCAGCAGGGATTTGCAACAAAGTAAAAGAAGGAAGTACCCTTATCCCAGTTTAGGCCATGGTTTTACCTCTGTGTTTTTCAGGCACAGCTAACAGCAGCAATGCCTAAGTTTTTACACTGCCCATGTTGGGGTCACAGCTTCACTTGTCTTCTTTGGCATCTCTTTTTGTCACTAAACAACTTCCCATGTTCCCTTCTAAGAAAGCCAGGTCTAGACTTGACCCAAACTGGTAACCATGATGGTCACATCAATTTTTCATTGTACCACCTAGGGTACCAGAATTGCCATAAAGGACCCAACTGAGGATGAGGGGGCATTTTGCAATACCAAGTCCCCCATCCTGGCAGGCCCATGAGTATTTACATTAGACATGGTGTGCCATATTCCCAGTTCAAGAAGTACCTGGACCACCTCAGTGTTTCCCATCTACTCACGATTTCTGGCACATGTCACATATCAGCCCAAACTATTCATCCAGGAGCCATTATATAGTCCAGAAGGGTTTGGCCATGTTACCAGCTGTTCTGCAGAAACCACTGTCTCAATGATGGGTTCAGAGTCACTGAAGCCAGTTTCTCCATCTCTTGTCCCATGAAATGATTCCGTTCACCTTGATATCCTACAAATGCAGCAGCCAAGCAGTCAAGGACTCTCCTGGCTCTGATGGAAGTATTTACCCATGTCACCAAATCTGCTTGGGTATACAGATGAAATGTGCTGGACTCTGTCATCTTAGGTACAGGCTGTTCTGTACCTATGAGCTGCTATGAGGTACAGCTGCTATGAGGGCCTATGAGCTGCTAGTGCTTCATCTTTATCACTAATATTTGGTCAAAAGGGCAGAAGCCTCCAGCCAGAAAGCTAAAGGAAAAAAGCAGCATTTTAAAAATGCGACTTCTGCAGTCCACCTTTCTTACCAGATTCGTATCACTGGTGATTAGAAGTTGCCAGTCAAATGCAATTTAAACAACAGGGCTTTATTTGCAAGGAAAATTAACCAGGAAAATCAAAAGTCCTTAATGCCACAAGTGGAGTTATTTTACCCCAAATACGGAAGCCGTGATCCCAACATGGTCAGGGTATTTGTTCATAAAATTTAGGCATTGTCATTATCTGCGTCTGAAAAACAGAGGTAAAAGATGGCCTATTCTGGATGAGGACACTTCCTTCTTTTACTTCGATGCAAATTCCCAGTGGGGAGGTGAAAATGAAGTACCAAGAGTATGTGGAGAGGGAAATTCGAGCTCTAGTTTGGAGGAGGGGGGGAGAGGATAAAAAAGAAAGGAGGAGAGACTGGGACATGAACTTTTGGGAAGGAGAACGGAGGCAAGTTTGGAGATCTCGGAGGTTCCTAGAGGAAGTGGAGTCTTCTGGGGCTCTCCCAGCATTCATGCCCTGAAGGAACAGGAGCTAAGGTGGATAAGAGGAGACCCTGATGGAGTGCTGAGCCACAATGCAACCCAGATAGACCCAAGCTGAACCTATGTTGGAGGTTTCACCTGATGCTGATTGAAGTGACGGAGGACCAAAAAACAAGTACTTAATTTGGCGATTTCAGATTGAGGTACTGCTAGGACTGGGGTAAACACCATGCAGCTCACCAAGGAGTAGAAGTGGGGTTCCTTTCTGTTTGAGATATTTGTATGGGTGTGGGCTATTAGACTCTTTGTTTGTTTTCCCTTTTCTGTAAATAAGCTTTTACGTTTACACTTATTGCCAAGGTTTGAACCCTCAGTGGCAAAAATTACAAAGGGGATAGTCCCCTATCCTGGTAACAGTACCGTTTGGTCCAAAGGTCCCAAACACATGTCCAAGATGATGCTTCTTTCCTCAGGCAGGCAATCTGCAAAGTCCAGTTCTTCTCCAGCATCTTCTCTTTCTAGAGTTCTAAGGTGTGACTTCTCCTAGGATCTTCAAACTTTCCCAACAGATATTGATACAAAATCAGTTTTCCAAATATGCCACCTTGTTGTGGCTCCACGTACTTTCTTTACCAGGCCCACCTTCAGTGGTATCTGGCCAAATTCACCAGCCCTGCTCTCAGCAGCCCCTGAACACCCCCAGCCTGCCATTCTGGCATCCAACTCCACACCAGCCACTTCTCTGCTCACTACTCTCCTACCATGGCTCCTTGCCAACACCAGCTCACTCTTCCAGGGGGCTTCCCATCTGACCTGGCCACGTGGTCCTCCTCTATCTGCCTGTTTTCCCCCTCTTTTTTTCCTTCTCTCTCCCCCTCCTCCAAAAACCCTAGCTCCAATTTCCCTCTAAACACCCTCTTGGTACTTCACTTTCTCTCCCCCACCCGGAATTTGCAACAAAGTAGAAGGGTAGTTATGCAGTTGAAATTGACCACCAAAATGCTCTGGTGGCCAGGGTCTGAGAGAAAGACCTATGAGAAGAAAGAGGGCAGATAAAAAAGGATGACCCAAGAGAGAGGAGAAGGAGACAAGAATGGTAGACTGAGAAAACAGGCTTATGTGGCCTGGCCAGGGGAAGCCCCTGGAAGAGTGAGTTGGTGGTGACAAGGAGCCATGGTGGGAGAGTGGCTGACAGAGAAGTAGTTGGTGTGAAGTCAGATGCCAGAATGATAGGCTGGAGGTGACCAGGGGTTGGTGAGTTCAGACTTGGTGAATTTGGCCTCTGGGGCCTTGGAGAAATCACAGCTTGTAACTCTGGAGAGAGAAGACGCTGGAGAAGGACTGGACTTTGCAGATTGCCTGCTTCAGAAAAGAGGAAGGGGCTGCTGAGGGCAGGCCTGGTGAATTTGGCCAGATGCTACCAAAGGTGGGCCTGGTAAAGGAAGCGCATGGAGTCAAAGCAAGGTGGTATATTTGGGAAGCTGACTTTGTATCAGCATCTGATGGAAAATTTGAAGAGCCTTAGAAAAGTCACAGCTTGGAACGCTGGAGAGAAAAGAAGCAAACAGAAGATGGAAAAGAAACACTAAACTTTGCAGGATGCTTATATTTGTGTTGGGACCTTTGGACTAAAGGGTACTTGGGGTAAAATCACTGGTCACTTGTGGCATTAAGAACTCTGTTTTCCTGATTAATATTGCTTGTAAATAAAACACTGCTACACATGGGTGATACCAATCTGGTAAGAAAGATGAGCTGCAGAAGCTGCATTTAAAAAATGCTGTGGTTTTTCTTTTGACTTGTTGGTTGGAGATTTCTAACCATTTTAACCTGATTTCACTACCACTGGGCAAGTGTGGGGTTTCATCTTTGTCAGCACTGGGTGAGCCTCCAGTGTCTCTGGGGTGTAGGCTGACCTACTACCACTCAGCAAGCCTATAGCACAGGACCAACCTCATCTCCAGAGGTGTGGAAACTGCCTTCTTTGGAGTGGTGAGTCTGTTGCTCTGGATCTCTTTCCCTGAAAACCTCAGACATTACTGCAGTTCCACATCTCATGTTGCAACTCTTGGTAACTCTTATTCAACTCATGGACTCTGAATTATTCTCTCAGTCGTGGACTCTTGCAAAGCAGTGGATAACAGTTATTCACAGCCCCTGCCACTTCTTGGGCACTACATCTGTTCAGGGTTGCTTCCATTCTACACAGGGCCTGTTGTAACAGCCTCCAGGATCCTTCTACCTCTGGCCACTGATGAGGGCATGTCCCCCAAGATGGATATGTACCACCTCCTCATGGGTCAGTCACCCATCAATATCTTTCCAGTTCCCAGCAGGCTCCATGTCTGTCTGTGTTATGCCAAGGAGGCCATAAAGGTTCGCAGGTTCATGCTGACTTGGGAAAACAGAAGGAAATTCTGAGTCCATATTTCCTATCTAACATACCTTTTTCTGAACTGGGAATATCAGGCACTTAAGCAGGCAAGCAGAGAGATGCTAACATTGAGAGAGGCCAGATAGCAACTATTTTCTCCTAGCCTCTCCTTACACTGGTCAGTGCACTAGCCACACAATAGATATGCTATTACTAATGCAAGACCCACCTGCAGTTTGCTAACATTTCAGTTCTCCTTTGTGTGAAAGCAAAAATAAGTTGATTTTTAATCCGTTTTCCTTAGAGCATGTGTAGTCTACATTCAGATAATGGTAATCTTAAACTATATTTCTTTCCACCCATGGAGAATATGTCATGCTGGATTTTATACACATATAGGTCATTTAACAATTGCTTAGTTTTTAATATTTATAAATCCAACATTTTCTTTTTGAATACCTCTCATATATTGTTTCTGCATTTAAAGGAGCCTGCTATTTTATAGTAATAGCTGCCATCTAGAAGTGAGATTCTAAGTGGCTATGATACAGGGTGACTTGGATGGATAGACAGCTGGGGCCTCTGGTAGTGACATAGTTGAAAATTGTATTGGGTGCCATCCTGTCCTGGTGGATGGGGTTTGAGAATGGGAACTGTGATAGCATTGTGTGTGGTGTGGGTAAGAATCTGGAGGGACCCAAAGAATAGTATGTCTGATGTAAGACTGGCTTACAGGTACAGAGTAGCCCAGCTTGGCAGAAGCCCCAAAATAGTGAGTTGCTGGTGGTAAGGAGTCATGGTGGAAGAGTGGCTGGCAGAAGAGTAGCTGGTGTGGTGTCAGATGAAGAAATGCAACCCAAGTGGGGCGGGTGACTAGGGGCTGCTGAGGGCATGCCTGGTGAGTGTGGTCAGATACTGCCAAAGATGGGCCCGGAGAAGGATGTGCATAGAGCTGCATCAAGGTAGTGTAGAAAGCTGGAAAGCTGGTACCAGGAGATAGCGATTTGGAGCTGATTTTGCATCAGCCTTTAGGAAAAGTTAGAAGAACCATGGAGAAGCTGAACAGTTCAGAATGCTAGGAAGAGAAGAAACAAAGAGAAGACAGAAAAGAAAGACTGGATTTTGAAAAGTGCCTGCCTCAAGTTTGGAAAAGGAAGACTTGGAAACCTTGAAATTTGTGTGTGAAAAGCTAGAGATTATGGGATGCCTGTCTCAGGTTTGTAAAAGGACATCATCTTAGACATGTGCTTGGGACATTTGGACTAATAGTAGTCAGGTATAATAAGTGGCCACTTCTGGCATTATTGATTTTTCAGACAATATCAGTACACATCCAGAGTTTGATTGAAATCTCCCAGAGGTCCAAAAATCCAGCTCATATCACCTACATATTTCCAACAAGCAATATGCATCTAAGTGTAAAGATATAAGCGTCCACTGCGTCAGATTTCAAGAGTTGACTATATCATCTAATGTCTATAAACCAAAAGGAAGATTCAAATGAAGTGAAGAAATTGAGAAGTCATTTCCAAAATCGATGACCAATCTCTATATCGATATTAATAAAATGAACTAGTGTCTTATCTAGTACGCTGATCAAAATAATGGTCATACAGACGCTACCCTGGCCATAAGGAAAATGTTGAACAACATTAGAATTTCAAAAGACTTAGAAAATGTAAGTGCAGACATGAATCAAAGCAATAAGGCAAAAAGGTATGAAAAATTCAAAAAATGATTTATAATCAGACTATGAGATGGAAAAGGTTTGACAATTTCAAGGAGAGCAGAGTGAGATTCATCCAATCAGATTATGAAAAAGGAATGAGATAGGGTGAAACAGTTTAGGGGATACATGAAATACTGTTATTCAAGTTAATATGTGCATGATAGGATTCCCAGCAGGAAATTGAGAAAGAAGAACATTTATTCAAAGAAATAATGACTGAAATGCTGGGGTTCACAAGACACAGTGGCAGCAAAACACTTCTCTGGAGGAGAGTAAAGTGTGGAGGTATACAATGCCTTCAGACTTTTGTTATCAACTTAAAATGTTGAGACTCAAAAAAATGGAAATGTATTCACATTTATGCACAGAAAAGTCAGTATTGTTAAAGGGACTATATAAAACCAAAGGAACATATAGCTCAATGCAATCTCTACTATTATCTCAATGCTAATTTTCACTGAAATAGAACAATCAAAACCCATGTTTTTAATCCACATAAAGTCTCAAATAGCCTAGAAATTCTTACCCTCCCCAGCTTAGAAATTTCAGGAAAATAGAAGCTAAATGATGGTGTTGTTTTCCATAACTTTAAAGTATAAGCAAGGTAATGATAATCAGAGTAATATGATAACTGAATAAGAGAGGCACCAAGAGTGGAAACAATAGAAAATCCCAAAACAAATTCACATATGTAGGCAATTAATTTATGATAAAGGCAGTGAGAGCAATGGTGACATGAAATAAATGGTCCTGGGAGACTGGATTACTACATGCCAAGGAATGAATCTTGATCAGTATCTAAAATTTCATCAAGATATTCAATATATAAGAAATGAATCTATAAAATACATAGAAAAAATTTATTTTAATCCTTTTGACATTAACCTTCATGAAGTTTATGATTTAATTCATACAGCAAGGGAAGCAAGAAGGATTATTAATGAATGTACTCTATCAATCTAAAAAAGCTTCTGTGTAGCAAAACAACAGAATGAAAAACATTAAAATAAAGATATTTGTAAATTATGTATAGGAAAAGGATGGTAGTCTATATATATTCAAAATATATATAATTACACATATAAAATATATATGTATATTTTGGAAATTCATCCTTTGTGGTAATACATATATATATATGGTGTGAGATATATATATATATATATCAATCACAGTTTTATTAAAAAAATGAATTGCAGATTGAGTGTCTCTTTTGTGAAAGACACTACACTGAATCATGTGAAAAAAACTGAATGACATTTTTGTAAGCACAGGGAGGTTTCACTTTAAAAAAGGTGTTACATTAACTCTTTGTGAATATTAAGTAAAATCATAGTTTAGGCTAAACCTTGCAATTAAGTGGTCTTTCGCCAACATTCATGAAAAGCCTGTAGTGGACACACACACACACATAAATTCACATGTGCAAAATGAATGATGTGCTAATCAATTACCTGAGGGATATTCATTCACAATGTATCTGTTAAATCTAACCACAATGATGAATATATCTAAAGTCTTAGAATTATTTGTGTATATATCTAAATATATATTCTTTATACCTTTGTAAAATTGAAAAATACAAAATCTTATTGAAGAAAAATTAGATGTCAGGTTCTAGAGGTTATGAAAATTTTCTTACATAGTTAAATTTTGTAGATAAAATTAGAAATGATGTAAGCTTTAAATGTGATCTTCAGTATATGTTGTTACCAATGAGAAGGTAGACAAACAGAATGAACAAAAATATTATAAAATTATCTCATAAAGGGTGCTTAATTTTATTATTCTTTTAGTTATTAAAAATTCAATTTTGCTCAATTGAACATGCTTACATATTCAGTGCTTGTTTTTTAGTTAGAGCTCAAAGACATCAATTTAAAGCCTCTAAGATTTTGCTTTTGTTCATAAGGAATATCATCTTGATGCTAACAGACTTTCTTTTTCCACTTTTTTTTTAACTAGTAGTTTAGAAAAGGGGGTAGAAATTATCTGCTTTGAATAAATATGAAGAATTGATGTTCAGTGTCATACACACTGCACATTTTCATGTGTTCATTTTGTCAGCCAGCTTTCTTCAAGGAGTCTTTCCCAAGATTTTGAATAAATTTGGTGTATGAGAGAAAAATGGTTTAATAGATGATTTAAGATGCCAAAATCTAGAATATAAAAGTTGTTTAAATGCTACAATGACAACAGGTGAAAGCTGAATTTGGCTGCAAGTACTGTTGGGTCACTCTATTTTGGAGGTACAGTTTTCTGTGTCTAATACTGGTGAGAAGCCTCAAGGCAAATAAAACAAAACAAAGAGGAATGGGTTACCTTAGGCAGGGGTTTGGCAGGTTTGCAGTGGAGCCCTCCAACAAATTCAAAATTTGGTAAGATTGGACGAGGAAACTCATAATCCCAATAGGTTCGAATGAGCCACATATCAGCTTTGGCCATTGTCTCAGCTAAAGTAGTGGGTCTCCCTGAAGGGATAAAAGCAGCACAGGTAAAGGACATGAGCATATTGTAATTTGAATAAATAGTAGGCACATTTGTAAAGTAGCTTGAAATGTTATAGATAAATATATAAAATGTCTGTGATATGATAATACAAGTACATATATAATATGTAATGTAAAAATATATGATAAAAAAGCAATACATAGAAATTTGCATTTTATAGCTACATAAAACATGTATATATTACAAAGCTTAGGTTATTTCTATACAAAATAAATATTGTTATTTTATATGTACTGTAATAAATTTCTTTAAGTGCCATTAAATGGTCAAGTGACTTTGGTACACCATGTACAGAAACCAACTCAAAATGGAAAAAAGACTTGGCTGTAAGACGTGAAGCCATAAAATATATAGAGGAAAACTTGGGCAAAGCCCTCCACGAGCTACAATTCAGAAATCCATTACTTTACACAGCTATAGCCAGCAAAAAAAAATGAAGGACAACATAAACAGCGGGAACTACATCAAACTAAAAAGCTCCTGTACAGCAAAAAGAGACAACAGAAAAAACAAAAAGAAACCCAACTGGGTGGGAGGAAACTTTTTCCCTCCACGAAAGTGATTAGGGATTCATAATAAATATCCATGAGGAACTCACACAACTTAGCAAAAATAAAACAAGGAACCCAGTCCAAAAATGGGGTGAGGAATAAAAAAGCTGCTTCTCTATAGAGGAAATACAAATGGCTATCAGGCACATGAGAAACTGCTCAACTTCACTAACAATCAGAGAAATGCAAATCAAAACTACAATGAGATACCAGCTTACAGCAGCAAGAAGGCACATTTCAAAAAAACAGGCAGCAACAAGTGCTGGCAGGGATGTGGAGAGAAAGGAACACTCTTACACTACTGGTGGGAATGCTAACTGCTTTAGCCACTATAGAAGGCAGTGTTGAGGACCCTCAGATTAATGGAAATGGAACTGCCAATTGACCCAGAAATCGCTCTTTTGGGCATCTACCCAAACTAGACCTCAATGTGGGTACAAAAGGACACCTGTGCTCGGATGTTTATAGCAGCACTATTTATAATTGCAAGGACCTGGAAACAACCCAAATGCAGATTAATGGATGAAAAAGGTGTGGTATATATACACAATGGAATAATACTCATTAATTTGAAATGTCAAATTTGATGATTTTATGGTAACATGGATGTACCTAGAAGAAATCATATTAGCAGAAACAAGTCAGAAAGGAAAAAACAGAAACCAAATGGTTTCACTAATATATGGACAATCAAACGAAAGTACACAACAAGGAAGGGGGAACCAGCTGGAGAGGCCAGGGAGGGGAGGAGGGGGTTGAACTCCAGGAATTAAAATGATGTGAAATTATATATGTATATATATATATATATATATATATATATATATATATATATATATATATATATATATATATATATATATATATATATATATGGTCAAGTGGCTATGAAGACTGTGACCCTGTAATGAGGAAATGAGTAAGCTCTGGGACCCAAAGGTGCCTTCTGTTTTTACACCAAGGAGTTGAGGTTGTTTCAGCCTCTGGCAGCAGTAAGAGGGAGGTTCCTCAAAGACACACAGGGAGTATGAACCTTGGAGAAGTGAATACATTTCCATGTGAACAATGTCTCAAAAAAAAAAACAACAAACCTCTAGTTTTTCCAATTGAGTATTTTTTCAGCTATTTGACAACTACAATGTCAAGGATTGTAGATATGTTAATATTTAAGAATCTATCTTGGTGTCCTATTTTTTTTTCAAGTAAATCCAGTTGTTAGAATTACTTATGCCTTTGCTGGAATCAGCACTCTCATTCTGTATCACAGCAGTACATTCACAGGCATAAATAATCACTAAACCTAAGTCAGAATAAAGATTAATATTTTTAACTCTATAATGCAACCATAGCAGAGGCTAAATGTACTTTATTAGTGGAACACCCCATCGATACACAAATTGAAGCATTTTTCTTTGTAAACTTAGTGTATTCCTACAATTAGAGATCTATTTCCTTGAGTCAGATTTCCTTATTATGTTTGCTAAGCTTCTGAAATTATGATTTCATTGTTTGTACCTACTGCTGGATTTGCTTGATGTTAGAAAGTTTATAGCATTTTTTCAAAGAATAACAAGAGTTTTTATGATCCGTGTACTGATAAGAGGTGATTCAGAATTTTACTCATTTGTCCTTCATGAGAAGCACAATTTTTAAAAATCTACACTAGAAACATGGATTTAATCTTCAACAAGATTTACAATCTTTTGCTCTGGAAGTATGGGATGGTCTCACTTATATGAGGGATACAGGGAAAACAAACAAAGGAACAAGAAAAATTTGAAACTGCCTACAGAACTGAAGTATAGAATAAGAGAGGGGGAGGAGAGTAAAATCGAGGAAGGGGGGGCACAAGAGAGAATGATAGTTCATGGGTGCTAAGTCATGGGAGAACATCCAGGGCTGAAAATGATGTAATATATATGGGCATGTATATATATGTGCAATCAATAAAAAATAAAAAGGAATAAAGAAGGATTTATGGTCTTTTACTAGACAATTTATAAGCACTTAGGGAAGGAACATGCAATCATTATAAAATTCAAATGACAGGTCTGAGTTAGCAATATTGTCACTATCTCTTCATTTTAAGAAACTGTTTGTTCTTCAGAATATACAGCAACACACTTAATTTTTACAAAAATTGATTTGAGAAAAGTTAGAGAAACGAGTCTCTTCAATGTTTTAGAGAATGCTGATAGAAATGGTAAATTCTAATTCTAATGTATGTTTTGATCAGGGTAATACATAAATTTTCTAATGGTTTTCTAAATGATGAATGAGTGTCTTCCATGAAGATGTAGGATAAAATAGTACAAGGCAGAGAATTTTGGAGTAGTAAAGCAACTTTTTGTTTTATAATAAAGCTCATCACCTCTTGTGTAAAATGCTCATAACCCATTAATCCTCAGCACCATTACATTGCAGTGCAAAGTTTAAATGTTGTGATATAAATGAACCACTTTTCTTGAAATGTTGACAATGGGGATTCTAGCCAGAATGTGTGCTGGAGTTATTTTTGAAATCTGCACTCATGATTGCCATGGAATTGAGTTTTATATAAAGTAAATTATCCTTCAAAGAGATAAACAGAATGAATATAATTCGAGAGACCCTCAGTATTGAATTTGCGTTTCCTGAATCCTTAAGGTGACTTGAATTAGTCATGGACCACAGGTTCAATATTATTCTATAATGGAGCTGGAAGAGATTAAACTAGTTTATGTTAGTCAGAAGGAAAATCAGCCGGGCACGGTGGCTCGTACCCGTAAGCCTATGAAGTGGCTGGGGCTAGGGATCGCGGTTTGAGTTCTGCCTGGGGCC